>PVLC010038457.1:0-14745 GCA_004027655.1 Graphiurus murinus | reverse complement strand
TTTTTTTTTTTTTTTTTTATTTTTTTATTTTTTTTTTTGCGGTACTGGGGATTGAACTCAGGGGCATTCTACCTCCGAGCTATACCCCCAGCCCTATTTTTTATTCTTTATTTTGAAACCGAGTCTCACTAAGTTTCGGAGTGCCTCACTAGGTAGCTGAGGCTGGCCGAGAACCCGGATCCTCCAGTCTCAGCCTCCTGAATGCTGGGATTACAAGCATGCGCCACCACGCCAGGCTTATTCTTTATTTTTGAAACAGGGTCTCACTAAGTTGTGGAGGGCCTCACTAAGTAGCTGAGGCTGGCCATGAACCTGTGATCCTCTTGTCTCAGCCTCTCAAGTACTAGGATTAAAAGGGTACACCACAGCTGGGTGTGGTGACACACGGCTTGTAATCCCAGCATTTGGGAGACTGAGACTGGAGGATCTGGGTTCGCAGCCACCCTCAGCTGCTTAGTGAGGCCCTCTGCAACTTAGTGAGACCCTGTTTCAAAATAAAGAATAAAAAATAGGGCTGGGGCTGTAGCTCGGAGGTAGAATGCCTCCGGGTTCCATCCCCAGTACTGGAAAAAAAAAAAAAAAAGGTACACCACTACACCCGGCTGAGACCCCATTTAAAAAAAAATAGGCTTGGCATTGGCATGGTGGCGCATGCTTGTAATCCCAGTACTTGGGAGGATGAGATAGGAGGATCACAGGTTCAAGCACAGCCTCAGCAAGTAGTGAGACTCTTGTCCATCTAGTGAGACTCTGTTTCCAAATAAGAAATAAAATCAGGCTGGGGGTATAATTCGAATATAGGATGCCTCTGGGTTCAATCCCCAGTACCACAAGAAAAAAAAAATGGAGCCAGGTGTGGTGGTGCACACCTGTAATCCCAGTATTTGGGAGGCTGAGACAGGAGGATTGCAGGTTCGAGGAGAGTCTCAGCAAGCAGTGAGACTCATCAACCTAGCGGGACCCTGTTTCCAAATAAGAAATAAAAGCTGGGCGTGGTGGCGCACGCTTGTAATCCCAGCATTTGGGAGGCTGAGACCGGAGGATCTGGGTTCGCGGCCAGCCTCAGCTACCTAGTGAGGCACTCTGCAACTTAGTGAGACCCGGTTTCAAAATAAAGAGTAAAAAAAAAATAGGGCTGGGGGTGTAGCTCGGAGGTAGAATGCCCCTGAGTTCAATCCCCAGTACCGCAAAAAAAAAAAAAAAAAAAAAAAAAACCAAATAAGAAATAAAATCAGGCTGGAGATGTAGCTTGAAGGTAGAATGCCTCTGGGTCCAATCCCCAGTTACCCTCCTCCCCCCCCAAAAAAAATATGGCTTGGGTTGTATTTGAGAGGTGGAATGCCCCTGGGTTCAATCTCCAGTAACACATCATAATCATGATTATGATGATGATGATGATCATCATCTGTTTATAAATGAACAGGGCCAGGAAGCAACTCAGTAGTAAATGCTTGGTTAGCATGTGAGCGGTCCTGGATTCAATCCCCAGCATTGCAAAACCAACCAACCAACCAACCAAACAAACAAACGAACAGACAAACAAACCCGACTTGAATAGACATTTATATTTAGAGGACACAGAAATGGCCAACAGGTATATGAAAAGATGTTCAACATCACTAATCATCAGGAAGGGGCAAATAAAAACCCCACAATGAACTAGCATCTCACACCCGTTAGGACAGCTAATATCAAAACACTGAGATGAGCCAGGCACAGTGGCCCACGCCTGGAATACCCACACTCGGGAGGCACAGAGATTGGCAGTTTGCAGGCCAGTATTTGGTAATTTAGGGGGACCCTGTTTCAAAAATTAAAAAGGCCAGGGTATAGTTCAGTGGTAGACTGCCTCTGGGTTCAATTCCCAATACCAAAAAGAAAAAGGAATATGGGGCTGGAGTGTAGCTTAGAGGTAGAAGACTCCTGGGTTCCATCCCCAGCACTGCAATAAATAAGTAAATTTTAGAATGAATTTTGGAGGGCTCTGGAGATGGATGATATCACTGGTTGCATAACAACAGGAAAGTTCTTAATCACTCTGAACAATATAATTAAAAATGGTTGTAGTTTTCTGAAACACCTTTTTGGTCTTTGTTGATTTCCTGCTATTCGACTTCTAAAATCCTTGGAATTTTCAAAATGGTGTCTTTTTGTATGCTAATGATCAGCTGTTGGCTGGCCATCCCTAAGTAGCTTCAGGGTGGGAGGCTGACCACAGGAAACACCAAGGTAGGATTAGAGAACTGAGTCTTTCAGCCCCACCCCCAACCTTTGGGGAGGGTTAAAGGGCTGAAGCTTAAATTGATCTTCAGTGGCCAATAATTTAATGTATCATGCTCACATAATGAAGTTTCTTTAAAAATCTCAACTGAGAGCCGGGCGTGGTGGTGCACGCTTGTAATCCCAGCATTCGGGAGGCTGAGACCAGAGGATCCGGGTTCACGGCCAGCCTCAGCTACCTAGTGAGGCACTCCGCAACTTAGTGAGACCCTGTTTCAAAATAAAGAATAAAAAATAGGGCTGGGGGTATAGCTCGGAGGTAGAATGCCCCTGAGTTCAATCCCCAGTACCGCAAAAAAAAAAAAAAAAAATCTCAACTGTGAGCTGGGCATGGTGGCATGTGCTTTGTAATCCCCGTACTTGGGAGGCTGAGACAGGAGGATTGCAGGTTCACCGCCAGCCTCAGCTACTTAGTGAGGTCCTCTGGAACTTAATGAGACCCTGTTTCCAAATAAAAAAGAATAAAATAGGTCTGGGGGTGTAGCTCAGAGATAGCATGTCCTTGGGGTTCCATCCCTAGTACCACCAAAAAAAAAACCAAATCTCAATTGTGTTCTGGAACCTGGATAGGCGACCACACGGAGGTTCCCCAGAGTGGAGCATGAAAACGGAGAAGCTGGGTACCTAGTCTCTCCTGCCTTGTCCTATCCATCTCTTATCTGGTGTTCATTAGTATCCTTGGTAATATCCTTTATAATGGGTAAACTTAAATGGGTAAGTTTACCTCTGTTTGAGCCGCTCTAGCACATAAATAGAACCCGAGGAGTTGGGCATGGGAACTTGAATTTGTAACTTGTCAATCAAAAGCCTAGGTAAACCAGTTGTACCTAGTACCACACACAAAAAAGAGGGGGGGGGGCTGGGGATGTAACTCAGAGGTAGAATGTCCCTGGGTTCAATTCCTAGTAACACACACACACACACACACACACACACACACACACACACTCTATAGGAGAAACGTATTTTGTTTTTTTCCTATATCCTCAGGATGGTTTCGATGATAAATTTATATTATGTAATTTTTTTGTTTGTTTGTCTTTAGTGCCAGGGAATTGAACCCAAAGGGCATTATACCTCCACGCTACATGCCCAGTCCTATTTTATTTATTTTTTAAATTTTTTGTGGCACTGGGGATTGAATCCAGGGGCATTTTACCTTAGAGCTACACCTCCAGCCCAGTTTTATTTCTTATTTGGAAACAGGGCCTTGCTAGTTTGATGAGCATCTCACTACTTGCTGAGACTATTCTCAAACCTGTGATTTGTTTTATTGGTTTTTTGGTACTGGGGGATTGACCCCAGAGACATTCTACCTCCAAGCTACCCCCAGCCTGATTTTATATCTTGTTTGGAAAGAGGGTCTATATTTTATTTGGAAACGGGGTCTAAGTTGCTGAGGGACCTTACTAAATTGCTGAGGCTGGCTTTGTACCTGTGATCCTCTTGTCTCAGCTTCCCAAGTACTGGGATTACAGGCATGAGCCACCATACCTGGCTTTATATGTGTTTTACAACAATTTTTAATGAATAAATTTTAAAAATATGACTGAATGAAAAACTAAAAACTGCACGGCATGGTGGTACATGCCTATAATCTCAGGTGAGGTGGGGGATTGCAAGTTCCAGGCCAGCCTCGTCAATTTAGCCAGACTCTATCTCAAAAACTAATAAGGGTTAAGCTGGGCATGGTGGCACACTCCTGTAATCTCAGTACTTGGGAGGTTGAGACAGGAGAATCACAGGGTTGGTTTTTTTTTTTTTTTTTTTGTGGTACTGGGGATTGAACTCAGGGGCATTCTACCTCTGAGCTACACCCCCAGCCCTATTTTTTATTCTTTATTTTGAAACAGGGTCTCACTAAGTTGCAGAGTGCCTCACTAGGTAGATGAGGCTGGCCATGAACCCGGATCCTCCAGTCTCAGCCTCCCAAATGCTGGGATTACAAATGTGCGCCACCACGCCCGGCTTCAGCCCTATTTTTTAGTCTTTATTTTATTTTTAAACAGGGTCTCACTAAGTTGCAGAGGGCATCACTAAGTAGCTGAAGCAGGCCATGAACCCAGATCCTCCAATCTCAGCCTCCCAAGTACTGAATTTACAAGTATGCCCCACCATGCCTGGCTAGAATCACAGGTTTGTGGCCAGCCTCAGCAACTAAGTGAGATGGTTTCAAAATTAAAAATAGAGGAAAACAGTATAGAGGATCCTCAGAAGAATGGGAATGAACCTACCATATGACCCAGCAATACCATTTCTGGGTATCTACCCAAAAGAATGTAAACCAAACTACTAGACCAATGCATGTGCATCTATGTTTATAGCTGCACAATTCACAATTGCCAAACTATGGAAACAGCCAAGACGTCCATTGACAGATGAATGGATTACAAAACTATGGGATATGTACACAATGGAATTTTACTCAGCCACAAAGAAGAACAAAATCATGTTATTTGCAGGGAAATGGATGGAACTGGAAAACATTATGTTAAGTGAGATTAGTCAGTTACAAAAAGTAAAAAATCATATGCTCTCCCTAATATGTGGAAGCCAGGGAGAAAATGGGACATAAGAGGGACTCCAGATGAAGGAGAATCCTAAGGTGAACAAAGAATTTGACTTAAGGGAAGGTGATGGGGGGGAGGGAGGACACCCTAATGAGCATGATGTACTTTCATGAACACATCAAAGTCAATCACTAAACTGAATTTGAGAAGGAGAGAGGCGGAGGGAGTGGGGTGGGAATTAGGGAAGGGTTAAATGAAAAATGTGTGCATGTATGCCTTTACCTTTACCAGCTTGTACCTAACAAAGATGTATGATTACAATGCACCAATTAATAAAAAAATAAATAAAAATAGAGCTGAAGGTGTATCTTAGAAGCAGAATGCCCCAGGGCTCAATCCCTAGAAAACACACACACACACACACACAAATAAGCCCAGTGAGGTGGTACACACCTGTAATTGCAGTACTTGGGAGGCTGAGATAGAAGGATCACAGGTTCGAGGCCAGCCTCAGCAAGTTATCAAGACTGTCAGCAACTTAGTGAGAGCTGGTTTCCAAATAAATAATAATAAACAAAATGGTATGGGGTCAAAGCTCAGAGGTAGAATGCCCCTGGGTTCAATCCCCAGCACCATAAATAAATAAATAAATAAATAAATAAATAAATAAATAAAGTAAATAGATAATAAAAAGGGCTGGGGTATGAAATGAAATTACTAAAGAAATGGGTTTAGGTTGAGGTGGATCCTAAGCGAATTCACATTTAATTTTGTAGAAGAAAAATACAACATGCTCATTATTCCACCTAAATTGAAATCCTCTGGGGTCCTATGCTTTGTATTTTGAATTAACCTACATAAACCCAATTATTTTTTCTTTCTGTTTCCTAACAGAATTCCAGAGCCTAATCTTAATAATGATTATCTTTCTAATTATCTAAGATTTCTTTTGGCCTTGGAGAAATTCTACTCTGCATCATAAAGCTGGCTCTTTTGGGGAGGTGTTTTTTGTTGTTGTTTTTTGCAATGCTGGGGATAGAACCCAGAGCCTTTCACATGCTAAGTACAAGCTCTCCCTCTGAGCCAAACACCCAGCCCTGGTGAGGAGCTTAATAGAGTGACTTTCACAGGAATGTCAGTCTCGAGTTCCTGTAGGAATTCAGAATAAAGAGCATTGTGTAAATTCCCAGGATTGTTGCCAACTCCATCTCTATTAATGTGTCCCCAAAATTATTGCCTTAATAAATGGGGCTCAGAAATTGTTATTACGGTCTGTAAAAACTATTAAATGGCACCCATATTCACAATGGAGAATGTGTTGTACATGACATCTCTAAAACACTTAGCACTATAAATAAGGGTATTTTTTGATGCTGGGAACAGGACCCAGGGTTTTTCACCGACTAAGCCTGTGTTCTACCATTGAGCTACATCCCCAGCCTAAATAAGGATTTAAATCCCAGCTTTGCAACTTTCAGGCAGTATAGTCATGGGCAAGTTGCTTAACCTCTCTGCTTTACTTTTGCCTCTCAATATTTCTTACCTTCTCCATCTTGTCAGAGTGTGTGTGTGTGTGTGTGTGTGTGTGTGTGTGTGTGTGTGTGTATGTGTGGTACTGGGGATTAAACCCAGAAGCATTCTATCTCCAAGATACACTCCCAGTCCTATTTTATTTTTTAATTTTTTTGTGGCACTAGGGATTACCCCCAGCCCAATTTTATCTTATTTGGAAACTGTCTCGCTAGGTTGATGACAGTCTCACTATTTGCTGAGGCTGTCTTCAAACCTGCGATCCTCCTGTTTCAGCCTCCCAAGTACTGGGATTACTGGTGTAATGCTGCCACACCCAATTTGTCCATCTAAGATTTTTTCTCTTTTTCTGCTATATCTGTCTCAATCTCTGTCCTGTTTCTACCTCTTCACTTTCATTCCGTGTTTATCTTTTTCTTGTCCTTTTTTTTTTTTTGCTTGTGGTACTGAGGTTGAACCCAGGGGCATTCTACCATAGAGCTGCACCCCTAGTCCTATTTATTCTTTACTTTGATATAGTGTCTCACTAAGTTGCAGATAGCCTCACTAAATTGCTAAGGCTGGCTGGGAACCTGTGATCCTCTTCCCAGCCACCTAAATACTGGGATTACAGGTGTGTACCTCCATGCCCATCTCCTAGTATCTTTCTGCATTTCTGTCTCTCCCTTCATACTCTTTCTATGTTGCTGAGACAGTTTCCCTCTGGTGCCCAAGCTGGCCCCAAACTCCTAGGCTCAAGAGTTCATCTTGCCTTAGCCTTGCAAGATTTCCTCCTCCCTTAACTCCAGGCACTCATCATCCTGCCCAGCTTTTTTTTCTTCTTTCTCTCTCATTGTTTTTGTTGTACTGGGGGCTTGAATCCAGGAGTGCTCTATCACTGAGCTACATCCCAGCATTTATTTGTTTATTTTTTTTTTTTATGTATGTATGTCCTGGGGATTAAACCAGGGGCAGTCAACCTCCAAGCTACAGCCCCAGCCCTATTTTTTATTCTTTATTTTGAAACAGGGTCTCACTAAGTTGTGGAGGGCCTCACTAAGCAGCTGAGGCTGGCCGCAAACCTCCTCCGGTCTCAGCCTCCCAAATGCTGGGATTATAAGCATGCACCACCACGCACAGCTTAATTTTTTATTCTTTATTTTGCAACAGGGTCTCACTAAGTTGAAGAGGGCCTCACTAAGTAGCTGAGGCTGGCTATGAACTTGGGATCCTCCTGTTTCAGCTTTCCCAAGTACTGGGATTACAACCCAGTGCTACCACGCCTGGCTCCCCTTTGTATTTTGAAACAGGGCCTCACTAAGATGTTGAAGCTGGCCTTGAGCCTGCAATCCTCCTATTTCAAAAGAAAAAATAAAAAAGGGCTGTGAGACCCTGTTTCAAAATAAGATATAAAAATATGAGGCTGAGGGTGCAGCTCGGAGGTAGAATGCCCCCAGGTTCCATCCCCAGCGCCATGGGGGAAAGAGGGGGGGGCTGGGGTGTAGCTCCAAGGTAGAATGCCCTTGTGTTCAATACCCAGTACCACAAAACAAAAGGAAAGGGGAAAAAACAAAAACAGAGGCAGATATGGGACTACGGCAGGGAGGAAGTGGGGAAAAAGAAAGGAAGAACCTAGAAACTCACTGAAATCTCTGGTGGAAGCTGATGGTACTAAAATCAGACTAGAGATGAAGGGCTGGAGGTGTTTGGCTCAGCGGTAGTGTGCATTTAGCATCAGCAAGGCCCTGGATTCCATCCCCAGCATCAAAAAAACAATTTTTTTTTTTTTTTTTGTGGTACAGGGGATTGAACTCAGGGGCATTCTACCTCCAAGCTACACCCCCAGTCCTATTTTTTATTTTTATTTTGAAACAGGGTCTCACTAAATTGCGGACGGCCTAAGTAGCTGAGGCTGGTGTCGAACCCGGGTCCTCCAGTCTCAGCCTCCCAAGCACTGGGATTACAAGCGTGCACCACCACGACCAGCTCAAAAAATTTTTAAGAAAGCAAACAAGCAAGCAAGCTGGACTGAAAGAGGATGCAGGTAGGCAACGAGTATGCCCCCCTCCCTGAAGCTCGACATGTGAAGCTCCCTACCAGCATTTCTGACCTTCACAGGGCTTCTTACAGCCTCTATCTTTTCTCCTTGTCTGGGGCCATTTTCATTTAACTCTTGCATGTCTCTCTGCCTTCACTTCTGTCTCCATATCCCTATTTCTATTTTTCTCCATCTCTGTATCCCTCTCTCACCTTCTCTTGGTCTCTGTAGTACCTCCCTGTGGAATACAGCCCAGAGTCTGATCCCGTATTCTCTTCTTTTAGGAACAAGAGCAGACCATGCAGTCATGGTCTGAAACGACTCTAAATTCAACTCAGCTTTCCTTTCTCTAGTTCTTCCTATTGTTTTTTTCTTCTCATTTCAAGTTTATTAAAACTTTATTAACTTATGTTGTACTGGGGATTGAACTACACTCCTAGTCCTACTTTTATTTTTTTGCAGTACTGGGGATTGAACCCAGGGGCATTCTACCTCCGAGCTACACCCCAGCCCCATTTTTTATTCATTTTGAAACAGGGTCTCCCTAAGTTGCAGAGTGCCTCACTAGATAGCTGAGGCTGGCCATGAACCCGGATCCTCCAGTCTCAGCCTCCCAAATGCTGGGATTACAAGTGTGTGCCACCACGTCCGGCCCAACCCTACTTTTTATAGTTTTATTTCCAAACAGGGTCTCACTAGGTTGATGATAGTCTCACTACTTGCTGAACCTGTCCTTGAATCTGTGATCCTCCTGTCTCAGCCTTCCAAGTACTGGGATTATAAGCGTGCGTCACCACCCCCAGCTTATTGAAACTTTAGCAATACAAATTATACAGGTTGCAGATGATTTTTGTATTTTTCCCAAGCTTCAGCTTCAGAGCTCATTCTTTCAGTTAAAATCTGGTACAGGCCTCTCTGCAAGCAGCAGCCAGAAAGGAGGCCCTGAAAGTTGTCATAGCTGGTGTTCAGCTGCCCCCCTGTGGTGGAGATTGTAAATGGCGTGCCAGCAGTAGGAGAGTTGAAGGTAAGGTGTTTGGAGGCTCCTGAAGGGGCAGAGCCCTGAGATGCAGGGAGGGGGGTCATGCATAGATTCCCAAACTCAATGGGTGTACAATCCCTTTTCAGGAAAAAAAAAATCACAAAGCTCCCCCACACTCCAAAATCTACTTTAAGCGAATAAACAGTAACAAACTTGCATTCACGTACCACTATTTCTTGCCAGTGCCCCCCCCTCGCCCCATGCAGGTATCACCCACTTTATAAAAGTACAGAGGATGCTGAGGGCGGGGATAGTGTTGATAATAAGAGGCTGAGCCCATTCAAAGGGGGCCAGCAAGGTAGGGCCTGCGGCTACCTTAACAGCAGCGTATAGTGATGGGAAAGGGGCAGGTCCACTACAGCCTTAGGGAGTGGAACGTTGGAAGGGAAAGGCCCTGCAGAGGTGGTGGGTAGGGCTTGAGGGCAGGAAATCACTGGGGCTTGGAGGGGACTGGAGGGCCCCAGGGGGCGTGGACTAGTGTGCACTAGAGGGAGGAGCTAAGGAGTTGGCGGCGAATACAAAAGATGTAGTCTAGGACACACTGGATATGATAGCGCCCCAGACCCACAGAGGGCGCTGCTGTGGGCGTGCCAGGGCACAGGGTTCCAGGACTGGCCCCTGCAGAGACCTGTGTGCAAGTGGAGAGGGGCTGGGGCCAACTCTGTCCTGGGGTGGTCTCACAATGCCTGGTACTGACTCATGCAAGCAAGATGTGAAGCTGTCACCGTTGTGGATGTCTTTCCATCCCTATGGACCAGTATTGTGTGAGAAAAGGGGCGCTTCTACTTCCTTGCAGAAATGGCGTTTTTGTCTCCCATGAGGGCATTTGCACTGTAGCAGTCGATGCAGAGGAAATCCTTGACCTCTCAGGAAGCTTTTCAGCATCACCTTGGTATTTGCACCCCAATGCAGTTTGCCCCAACCATGTAGAATCTGCACAGAGGTGACAGCTATTGTGGGTGATGTCTACATAGAAAAATCTTTCCCACACCTCCTCTATCCCAAAAAGAAAATTCATTTTCATTTTGTGGTTGCCCTTATAAAGCTACCAAGCCAGGCACGATTGTCATTCCAGCTACTCAGGAGGCTGAGGCAGGAGGATCACAAGTCCCAGGCCAGCCTGAGCAACTCAGTGAGACTCTTATCTCAAAAAACCAACCCCCCCACCAAACAACTGACAACACTAAGCATGGTCTCCCATGAACAAAAGCATCTATGACAAGCCGGGCATGGTGGCGCACGCTTGTAATCCCAGCATTTGGGAGGCTGAGACTGGAGGACCCGGGTTCGAAGCCAGCCTCAGCTACCTAGTGAGGCACTACGCAACTTAGTGAGACCCTGTTTCAAAAAATAAAGAATAAAAAGTAGGGTTGGGGGTGTAGCTCAGAGGTAGAATCCTCTGAGTTCAATCCCCAGCACCACAGAAAAAAAAAAAAAAAGAGCATCTATGACAGAAGGGGAGATGGGACACAGCACCTTTTTTGATGAAACTGGATCTCCCTGAACCCTAATTCCATTCTGGGGCCACTGTGATCACATGGATGGGGATTAGTTTTACAAATGGGGTGAATGGCATTTAAAACAAAGGGGTTCTTGTGAGGTCAAGTTCTCAGCCTTGGTGATGGGGGCATGTGGCTAGACGGACTGGTGTGCATGTGTATATATATCAGGGGTTCAATGTGTAGATCCCCACACCTAGCAGTCCTTTTGTTCACCTCCTTCTTTTCCAAGCCTGTTCCTGTCTGCTTATGATTCCTCATCACTTGATCCATCACACCATTCTTTTTTTTTTTTTTTTTTTTTTTTTGCGGTACTGGGCATTCTACCTTCCAGCTATACCCCTAGCCCTATTTTTTTTTATTCTTTGTTTTGAAACAGGGTCTCACTAAGTTGCGGAATGCCTCACTAGGTAGCTGAGGCTGGCCTCGAACCCAGATCCTCCGGTCTCAGCCTCCCAAATGCTGGGATTACAAGTGTGCACCATCACGCCCGGCTCGTCACACCATTTTTTTTTTTTTCGACACTGGGGATGGAGTCCAGAGGCATTCTACCTCCGAGCTATACCCCCAGCCCTATTTTCTATTCTTTATTTTGAAATAGGGTCTCACCAAGTTGCGGAGTGCCTCACTAGGTAGCTGAGGCTGGCCGAGAACCCAGATCCTCCGGTCTCAGCCTCCCAAATGCTGGGATTACAAGTGTGCGCCACCACCCCTGGCCCGTCACACCATTCTCCATGTACCTATTTCACATCTTTTTTTAGGGGTACCAGAGATTGAACCCAGGGGTGTTTTACTTACAAGCCATACCCCAGCTGTTTTTATTTTGGAACAGAGTCTCACTAAGTTGCTGAGGCTGGCCTGGAACTTAAAATCCTTCTGTCTCAGCCTCCCAAGTACTGGAATTACAGGCATGTGCCACCACACCTGGTCTCTAGTTTATATCTTCATGCATCCCTCTTCCTGCTTATTCATTCCACAAACCTTTTACTAGGGCCCACTCACTGTTGGATTCCAAGTCCTAGGGCTTCTGCGTCTCTGGAAAGGGCTCTGGCCCTTGGACTGAAGAGGAGGTCCTAAGGGCGGCTCAAGGAGTGCATACACAGTCATTTCCAAATTGGCTTTAAATACTCATCAGGGTGCCACGAGAAGGAGCTGGGATGGGAACTTGTTACATGTGAGTATGGGGCTGGGGGGCCCTGAGAGAGAAAAAGGGGACCCATCTGTCAGGGTAGCTGGGGTATCCCACCTGCACCCTGGGACAAGGGAGCAGAGTAGGGGCCTTCCTTGGAGGGTCCCAGCCCTCCCTTCGAGGTAGATCATCCGGGAGGGAACCCAGGAGCAGCTCCTATGGTGGTGGTGTCAGGCGGTGGCTTTCTCAATGGTACTGCTGATAGCTGGGATAGCCTGGGGCCGGGGTACCCTCCTTGGGGGGTAGCTGGCTGGGGTCCTCCAGGAACGGGGGTGCTGGAGAAGGAGAATGAGGTCAGGACGAGTGGAGGAGGCCAGGTGGAACATTCCCCACCTCTCCCTGACCATAAGCCACCAGGCACTCACCATTGCGGAATTGCTGGGCAGTGTATCGAGTGAGGAGGATGCCCACACCCTCGATGAGGGCCAACAGGATGCCCCCCATCATCGCGGAGCCCACCATGGCCAATGGGCCACCTGAGGGGAAAAGAGGGACAGAGGTAAGGGGAGGCAGAACAGGATGGAGGGGGTGGAGTCAGGGGTGGGGGGCACTCACTGCGGGCAGCCAGCACAGCCCCGGTCAACGCGCCACTGGTGATGGAGTTCCAGGGATCCTCCTTGCCCCGCAGCCGCACAAGGCCGCAGTCAATGGTGGAGAACAGGCCCCCCCATACTGCGAAGCTACCTATACAGGAACAAAGGCCAATTAGTGTTCCTGGGAAATCCCAAAAATCCACATCTCTGGGTCTTGGGGACTTTTTTTTTTTTTTTTTTTTGTGGTACTGGGGATTGAACTCAGTGGCATTCTACCTTCAAGCTATACCCCCAGGCCTATTTTTTTATTCTTTATTTTGAAACAGGGTCTCACTAAGTTGCGGAGTGCCTCACTAGGTAGCTGAGGCTGGCCGAGAACCCAGAACCTCCGGTCTCAGCCTCCCAAATGCTGGGATTACAAGCGTGCGCCACCACGCCCGGCTGGGTCTGGGGACTTCTAAGGCCCAAATGCTCAGGCTAAGAATGGGGAGAAAGGGACTAGGTGAATAGCTCAGTAGAGAGTGTGAGTGTGCTTAGCACACATAAGATCCTGGGTTCAATCTGCAGCATAGCAAAAAGGAATGGGGAGAAAAACTCAGACATATAAACTCTTAGGGAATATTCTGTCTGCCTGCATGCTGTGGTAGCTCCCACTTTAAGCTGTCTAAAATTGCCACAGACATTCCCTTCACCTTTATAGAGAGGTAACAAATGGTTACAAGCAGATTCATCTTTTTTTTTTTTTTGCGGTACTGGGGATTAAACTCAGGGGTGTTCTACTTTTGAGCTATACCCCCAGCCCTATTTTTTTTTATGCTTTATTTTGAAACCGGGATCTCACTAAGTTGCAGAGTGCCTCACTAGGTAGCTGAGGCTCGCTGCAAACTCGGATCCTCCGGTCTCAGCCTCCCAAATGCTGGGATTACAAGCGTGCGCCACCCCGCCCGGCCCAGATTCAATTTTTATATAGCTTTTTTGTGGTACTGTGGATAGAACCCAGGGGTGCTCTGCCACTAAGCAATACCACCAGCCCTTCTCTCTCTCTTTTTTTTTTTTTTTGTGGTACTGGGGATTGAACCCTGGGGCATTCTATCTCCAAGCTATACCCTTAGCCCTATTTTATTTTTATTTTTAAAACAGGGTCTCACTAAGTTGATGAGAGTCTCATTAGTTGCTGAGACTGTCCTCGAACCTGTGATCCTCTTGTCTCAGCCTCCCAAGTACTGGGATTACAAGCGTACACCACCAATCACAGCTCATTCTAAAATTTTCTCTTTTTTTTTTTTGCAGTACTGGGGATTGAACCCAAGGGCATTCTACCTCCGAGCTACACCCCCAGTCCTATTTTTTATTCTTTATTTTGAAACAGGGTGTCACTAAGTTGCAGAGGACCTCACTAAGTAGCTGAGGCTGGTCGCAAACACAGATCCTCCAGTTTCAGCCTCCCAAGTACTGAGATTACAAGTGTGCACCACCATGCCTGGCTTCGTTCTAATTTTTTTTTTTTTTGTGGTACTGGGGATTGAACCCAGGGGCATTCTACCTCTGAGCTACACCGCCCAATCCTATTTTGTAACTTTTATTTTGAAACAGGGTCTCACTAAGTTGCAGAGCCTCACTAAGTAGCTGATGCTGGCCGCAATTACAAGCTAATTTTTTATTTTGAGACAGGGTCTCACTAAGCTACCACATGTTGGCCTTGAACCTGCAATACTCCATGTGTGCCACCGTGCCCGGCTACATCTTTGATATATATATATATATATATTTTTTGCAGTACTGGGGATTGAACCCAGGGACATTCTACCTCTGAGCTACACGTCTAGTCCTATTTTTTTATTCTTTATTTTGAAACAAGGTCTCACTAAATTGCGGAGTGCCTCACTAAATACCTGAGGCTGGCCACGAACCCAGATCCTCCTGTCTCAGCCTACCAAGTACTGGGATTATAAGCGTGCGCTACCACGCCCGGCATTTTTTTTTCTTTTTTTTTTGTAGTACTGAGGATTGAACCCAGGGGCATTCCACCTCTGAGTTACACCCCCAGCCCTATTTTTTATTCTTTATTTTTTCAGTACTGGGGGTGGAACCCAGGGGCATCCTACCTCCAAGCTACATCCTCAGCCCTACCCTTTTTTTTTTTTTTTT
>PVLC010038456.1:0-14751 GCA_004027655.1 Graphiurus murinus | reverse complement strand
TACTGGGGATTGAACTCGGGGGCATTCTACCTCCGAGCTATACCCCCAGCCCTATATTTTATTCTTTATTTTGAAACCGAGTCTCACTAAGTTGCGGAGTGCCTCACTAGGTAGCTGAGGCTGGCCGCGAACCCGGATCCTCCGGTCTCAGCCTCCCGAATGCTGGGATTACAAGCGTGCGCCACCACGCCCGGCTCCCAGCCTTTATTTTTTATTCTTTATTTTGAAACAGGGTCTCACTGAATTACAGAGGGCCTCACTAAGAACCTGAGACTAGCCGTGAACCTGCGATCCTCCTGTCTCAGCCTCCCAAGTACTGGGATTATAAGTATGTGCCACCATGCCTAGCTGTAGTTATTTTTTAATTGCCTGCTCTTGTTAAAATTCTATCCTTTCCAGCCAGGAGTGGTGGAGCACACTTGTAATCCCAGTACTTGGGAGGCTAAGACAAGAGGATCCAGGTTCTCGGCCAGCCTCAGCTACTTAGTGAGGCACTCCGCAACTTACTGAGACCCTGTTTCAAAAAACAAAAGAATAAAAAATAGGGCTGGAGGTGTAGCTCGGAGGTAGAATGCCCCTGGGTTCAATCTCACTAAGTTACTGAGACCCTCAGTATGTTGCTACGGCTGACTTTGAACCTGTGATCCTCCTGTCTCAGCCTCCCAACTGCTGGGATTACAGGTGTGCACCACCACGCCCAGCTTTTTTTTTTTTTTTTTTTTTTTTTGTGGTACTGAGGATTGAACCTAGGGGCATTCTAGCTCCAAGCTACACCCCCAGTCTTTTTTTTTTTGCAGTACTGGGGATGGAATCTAGGGTCATTCTACCTCTGAGCTACACCCCCAGTCCTATTTTTTATTCTTTATTTTGAAACAGGGTCTCAGTAAGTTGTGGAGGGCCTCACTAAGTAGCTGAGGCTGGCTGTGAACCTGTGATCTTCCTACTCACCCTCCAAGTACTGAGATTACAAGTGTGCACCACCACCACGCCCGGCTTTTTTTTTTTTTTTTTAAATGTGTGCATGATACTGGGAATTGAACCTAGTGGCATTCACCTCCAAGCTACACTCCAGCCCTATATTATTTTTATTTTGAAACAGGGTCTTACTGGGTTGATGACAGTCTCAGTACTTGCTGTCCTCAAACCTGCGATCCTCCTGTCTCAGCCTCTCAAGTACTGGCACTGTAGGTGTGCACCACCACGTCTGGTTAATCGGTAGGACTTAAACCTTGGTAAGGAGTCAAATCAGTTTAAGATGTTTCATCTTTTCATTTTTCTTTTCAGACTGTCCAAGTGATTGTCCAAGCTCGACTTGGTGAAAAGATTTGCACTCGTTCATCTTCTTCCCCAACAGGATCAGACTGGGTAAAATTCCTCTTCTTTGCTAAGGGGTCTATATACTGTGGAGTTTGTCAGAAGGGATGAAAGTAAAGTTCTCAGGTTCAGTAATAAGGCATACTATTCATAGTATTACTAAATCATAACATTAAAATATCTGATTTCATTTGATCTGTTAAAGTATATTCTTTATTGTAATTAGTCTTGAATTTATTTGGCTTTGACAGATGAAAAGCTTAGTTCTTAAATACAAAAATAATATCACTCAATCTTTGGAATAGGTGATTAACCTTTTTGACCTGTGATTTGGGGCTCAATGTAAGTTAGGTCTTAAGGGAAGGGAGAAGTGAATGAGGGTCTTCCCAGTTACTCAGCATATTGCTTTATGTTCCCATTGAGGGTGTCTTGCTCAGTAGTCCCTCTCGTTTTCTAGTTTAACTTAGCAATCAAAGACATCCCTGAGGTTACACATGAGGCAAAGAAGGCACTGGCAGGGCAGCTGCCTGCTGTCGGGCGCTCTATGTGTGTGGAGATCTCACTCAAGACTTCTGAGGTAAGGCCATGGCCAGGTTGGTGTCCTTGCCTGGCATGCAAGGCTCTCCACCTATGGTTCTAGCTCATTTCTCAACATTATCCCTGCCCCTTCTGTCTCTGAACATCTCATCATTTTCTGAAAGGGCCATGGGGTGTTTGTTTTGTTTTGTTTTGCAGTGCTGGGGATGGAACCAGGGCCTCCCATATGCTAAGCAAGCAGTCTGTCACTGAACTATACCCTCAGCCCCGGGGTCATGGTTTTTACATCTGTTATTTCAGTAGCATGGGACAGGCTCTTGACCGCCTTCATATGGCATATTTCCTTCAACTCACTTGCGCTAGGTAATTCCCCCTCTTCAGGGGAGAGATAACTTCTGCCTTTAGACTTCTTATGGTGCTTTGTTTATATTTGCTTCTAGAGTATAACTTGCTATAGTGTGAGTTTATAAAAATGTGTTTGTTCACCCTAATCCACATTAGGATTGAGGCAAAACACTGTTCTTGTATACATACTGAGGATTGAACCCAGTGCCTTGCATATGCTAGGCAAGCACTCTACCACTGAGCCATATTCCTGGCCCTTTTTTATTTTTGTATTTTGAGATAGCGTCTCGTTAAGTTACCTAGACTGGCCTCATACTTGCAATCCTCTTGCCTTAGTCTCCCCAGTAACTGGGATTTCAGATGTGTGCCACCACAATTGGCTGCTCTTGGTATGCTTATTAATCTATTTCCATTAGTAGATTGTGAGGCTTTCTGGCCAAATAAAAGACAAGTGGTGGTTGGTCCTAGTCAGAGCGAAGTTCAGATCCTAACTGAGTGACTTTAGCCAGATTACTTAACTTCACCCTTATTAGCACCACCAAACTGAAACTACACTTCCACAGTCTTGCAGAACTGTAAAATATTTTTCATTTAATCCTTATTTGTAAAATGCCTAATGTAACATATAATAGGTAGTGAACACATGCTCCTATTCATGTTCTATTTCATTTTTCTTCTTGAGGTCAGCAGCTATGACACATCTTACATATCTTTACATGATTCCCAAGTTCTTTATGAAATGAGGCAGGATATAAATAAATCATCACCTGTTTCCTCAAGACCCTGCATAGTGCCTGGTATGACATGTAAGCTCTCAAGAATTTTTATTGAATGGATGCTATCAATATTTATTTCATGTAAACCCTAACATCAAATAGAACAAAACTTTTATTGAATTGGAAGTTTATTCTATGGATTGTTTTGCTTAGTGATTCATAGGATGTCTAAAAGCAGCCCCTGGAAGAACTCTTTCCTCTCTAAAGCATCTGTGAAACATGAGTTATAAACTGATCTGATTACTCTAGAAAAACCACATCCATTTGTCTTTGATACTCCCCAATATCTATTTATTCCTTGTTTCTCGAGAGGGATAGTTTAAAAAATCATCATATTATTAAAAGATAACAATATATGCTGGGCATAGTGGTATGTGTCTATACTCCAATCTACTTGGAAGCTGAGGTCTGAGGGTTGTTTGAGTCCAGGAATTCAAGGCCAGTCTGGGTAACATAGTGAGACACTGTGTCAACATAAAACAAAATAGTGTGATAAGAAGGATATGAGCCGGGCGTGGTGGTGCATGCTTGTAATCCCAGTACTTGGGAGGCTGAGACTGAAGGTTCTGGGTTCGCACCCAGCCTCAGCTACTTAGTGAGGCCCTCTGCAACTTAGTGAGACCCTATTTCAGAATAAAGAATAAAAAATAGGGCTGGGGGTATAGCTCGGAGGTAGAATGCCCCTGGGCTCAATCCCCAGTACCAAAAGAAAAAAAAAAAAAAAAAGGATATGTATCAAAGACGCATATATAAATTTGAACTAGAATAAGTAAAAATCAGTCTCTACTCCAAAGACTAATCCAGGGCTACTCCTACACCTAAGAGAATGGCCCTCTTCCAGTTGATTAGTAAAAAGGTTACTTGTGAGCTGGGCTCAGTGTGCATGCCTGTAATCCCAGTACTTAGGAGACTGAGACAAAAGGATTTCAGGTTCATGGCTACCTTCAGCAACTTAGCAAAGCCCTCCACAACTTAGTGAGACCCTGTTTAAAATAAAAAATAAAATAGGGCTGGTGTCTGGGCATGGTAGCACATGCTTGCAATCCCCATATTTGAGAGCCTGAGGTAGGAGAATCAGATTGCAGGTTCACAGCCAGCCTCAACAATTTAGCAAGACCCTCAGCAGCTTAGTGAGATGCTGTTTCAAAATAAAAAATAAAAATAGGGCTAGGGATGTGGTTCAAAGGTAGAATGCCCCTTGGTCCAATCTCAGTACTCCCACTCCCCACAAAAAAGGTTACTTTTGTTCAGAGATATATGATTATCTTTGAGTCACACACAGGAATATTATAAGATTGAGAATCTTGGCTTTAGTCTTTTTTCTTTCCCACTTACTATTTTTCTTTCCCACTTACTAGGCTAAGTCTGTTCAGAATAATATACAAAGAGGCTGAACAATTTGGCCAAAGATATCAGACAGCTAAGAGACTTAAGTAAGGCGCTTGTTAAGATAACAAACTTTCCTAAAATGTGGATGTCATCTAAAAATTTTTCTTATGCAATTGGAAGGAAAGTCTCTTTCCATCACTTGAAAAGTATCAGCTTTTCTGAATGTCAGTTCAAAAACATATATAAAGTCTTAGCTGGGCGTGGTGGCACACGCTTGTAATCCTAGCATCTGGGAGGCTGAGACTGGAGGATCCGGGTTTGAGGCCAGCCTCAGCTACCTAGGGAGGCACTCCGCAACTTAATGAGACCCGGTTTCAAAATAAAGAATAAAAAACAGGGCTGGGGGTATAGCTCGGAGGTAGAATGCCCCTGGGTTCCATCCCCAGTACTGCAAAAACAAAAATAAAAGAGAGTCGGGTATGGTGGCGCATGCCTGTGATCCCAGTACTTGAGGGGCTGAGACAGGAGAATCACAGTTTTGCAGCCAGCCTCAGCAATTTAGTAAAGCCCTCCACAACTTAGTGAGTCCCTGTTTCAAAATAAAATATAAAATAGGGCGGGAGGTGTACCTAGTTTCAATCCCCAGTAAGTGACAAGGAGTATGGTGGGCTGAGGGATGTAGCTCAGTGATAGAGCATTTACCTAGCATGCTTGATACCCTGGCTTTGATTCTCAGCACCACAAAGAAAAAGTGATGTAAGCCAGGCGTGGTGGCTAACACTTGTAATCTCAGTACTTGGGAGCCTGAGACAGGAGGATTGCAGGTTGGCGGCCAGCTTCAGCAACTTAGTGAGGCCATCTGCAGTTTAGTGAGATTCTGTTTCAAAATCAAGAATAAAATAGGGTGTGGGGTGTGTCTCAGAGGTAGATTGCCCCTAGCTCAATTTAAAAAAAATAAAAAAGGAAAGAAAAGAAAAAAGTGATACGGGGTTTGTAATTAAAAGGAAGATTCCATTATGTATTTATTAAGGAGAAAACAAAGTGATAAAAATAGTATACATAGTGCGATCCAATTTTTTTAGAAAAGTAGATGGTAAAATAAGTTGATTTTTAAAAAATTTTCCTTTTGGCTTATATATTATAGCTTCCAGTATTTCTGTAGTGATTGTGTAGTGCATTATAATTTTAAAAATGAAGCCGGAGCCGGGCGTGGTGGCGCACGCTTGTAATCCCAGTACTTGGGAGGCTGAGACAAGAGGATGTGGGTTCACAGCCAGCCTCAGCTACTTAGTGAGGCTCTCTGCAACTTAGTGAGACCCTGTTCGAAAATAAAGAATAAAAAATAGGTCTGGAGGTGTAGCTTGGAGCGAATGCCCCTGGGTTTCATCACCAGTACTGCAAAAAAATATATAAAAATAAAAATGAAGCCGGGTGTGATGGCACACCCTTGTGATCCGAGTACTTGGGAGGCTGAAACCGGAGGATCCGGGTTCGCAGCCAGCCTCAGGTACTTAGTGAGGCCCTCCGCAACTCAGTGAGACCCTGTTTCAAAATAAAGAATAAAATATAGGACTGGGAGTGTAGCTTGGGGGTACAATGCCCCTCAGTTCAATCCCCAGTGCCGCAAAAAAAAAAAAATTAATTAAATTAAAAATGAGATAATTTGCCAGGCATGGTGGCGTACGCTTGTAATCCCAGCATTCGGGAGGCTGAGACCGGAGGATCCGGATTCGCGGCCAGCCTCAGCTACTTAGTGAGGCACTCCGCAACTTAGTGAGACCCGGTTTCAAAATAAAGAATAAAAAATAGGGCTGGGGGTGTAGCTCAGAGGTAGAATGCCCCTGAGTTCAATCCCCAGTACTGCAAAAAAAAAAAAAAAAAAAAGATAATTTAAAAAATCTGAAATGTTTTCCAATTGTCCTTTCTATAGGGAGATTCCATGGAGCTGGAAATTTGGTGTCTTGAAATGAATGAAAAGTAAGTGTTTCTGTCCCAGGCTCCTGGCTTGGGGTAGTTGAGGCTAAAGCAGATGATGCCATGTGAAAGCAGGGCTTTGTGTTCAGAGGCTGGGAGTGCATTCTGACCACTGAGCACAGCCAAAGGGTCTTTGCTACAATTTACTTCATGCTTGGCTTCCAGCCTAGGCACAGAGATGACCTTCAGAGGGCGCGTCACTTCAGAGGGACTCAACACCACAGGGAAAGGAGCAGCAGAGAGCTGAAAAGGATTTGTTGTTTTCCCAGGGTACAGCTAGTTCTCTGGTGTAATGTGACTCCTGTTTTGTCTGTTTTCTGGGTGGCAGCCATCCAGGAGAACTCCCAGCACTGCTCTTTTCCATACACTGTTGGTCATGGGTTGGAAATGCATGTTATCTCCCCCATTGTCTTCTTTCAAGGCAGCTAGCTCACCTGACTGAAGCTTCAGTTTTCAAGAAGAGTATATAGGAAAAGTGAGGAAATACCAACCCCATCAAAAGAAAAGTCTTAATGATAAATATGTGAAATGTGAGCATTATTATTATTCTTTTTTCTTTTTGGTTCGAGGGATGGAACCCAGAGGTATTCTACTTCCAAGTTATACCCCCAACTCAATTTTATTTCTTATTTGGAAACAGGGTCTCACCAAGTAAGTTGCTGAGGCTGACTTGGAACCTGTGATCCTCCCGTCTCAGCTTCCAAAATACTGGTATTACAAGCATGCACCACCACACCTGGCTTTTTTTTTTTTAAGTAGAAAGTTAGATTGTGGTTCAAAATTTTAGTACCAAACTGACTTTTGTAGACAGCTCATAAGATAGTACCTGAAAGCCAGATTTTACTGATGGCACACGCTTGTAATCCTAGTACTTGGGGGGCCGAGACAGGATGATCACAGGCTCATGGCCAGCCTCAGCAACATAGTAAGACCCTGTTTCAAAATAAAGAACATAAAGTAGGGCTTGGAGCTGGACGTGGTGGCGCACGCTTGTAATCCCAGTATATGGGAGGCTGAGACCGAAGGATCTGGGTTTGTGGCCAGCCTCAGCTACCTAGTGAGGCACTCCGCAACTTAGTGAGACCCTGTTTCAAAATAAAGAATAAAAAATAGGGCTGAGGGTGTAGCTTTGAGGTAGAATACACCTGAGTTCAATCCCCAGTACTGCAAAAAAATAAATAAAGTAGGGCTGAGTTCAATCCCCAGCACCGCAAAGAAAGAAGAAAAAAAAGTACCTTGAAATTATGTCTACATTGTCAATATACATAATTATAGTATTGATTTACTATTTTTGAGTGTGATGTTTTATTTTATAGAAAGATAGCTACTTCAAAACTAGGAAAAAAAATATATTGGAGCTGGGTATGGTGGCACATGCTTGTAATCCCAGTACTTGGGAGGCTGAAACAGGAGAATTGCAGGTTTGAGGCCAGCCTCAGCTACTTAGGGAGGCTCTCAGCAACATAGTGAGACCCTGTTTCAAATAAAGAATAAAAAAATAGGGCAGGGCGTGTAGCTCAGAGGTAGAAAGCCCCTGTGTTCCATCCCCAGTACCAAAAAAAAAAAAAGCCTGTATTGGGTCCTTTTTTGGTACTCATCTGCTGTGTCTAGTGGAAAAGAAAAGAAAGTAAAATTGGCTAACTTTAGTATCTGTTGACAAAAGAACTCTAATTCAGAACATGTTTTAATAATGAGTTTGCACTGTTTAGCACTTAATAAGGAAATGCTGACAGCTTTGTGTGCTCCTCAGGTGTGATAAAGAAATAAAAGTTTCCTACACCGTGTACAACAGACTGTCACTGCTGCTAAAGTCTCTTCTTGCTATCACGAGGGTGACACCAGCCTACAGACTTTCCCGAAAACAAGGGCATGAATATGTCATATTGTACAGGTAAACAGCATGTTCATCTTGATTCATTCATAAGCCTCTTCACCTTGCACGTTATCTGAGAAGTAATCTGTGATTTTGTTGTAGACAAATGGTTGATTATTGATACTTTAGCTTTTTTTTTTTTTTTTGGTGGTACTAGGGATAGAACCCAGGGACATTCTACCTCCAAGCTACACTCAAGCCCATTTAAGTTTATAAGAATCTTGCTGCCGGACGTGGTGGCGCACGCTTGTAATCCCAGCATTCGGGAGGCTGAGACTGGAGGATCCAGGTTCACGGCCAGCCTCAGCTACCTAGTGAGGCACTCCGCAACTTAGTGAGACTCGGTTTCAAAATAAAGAATAAAAAATAGGGCTGGGGGTATAGCTCGGAGGTAGAATGCCCCTGAGTTCAATCCCCAGTACCGAAAAAAAAAAAAAAAAGAATCTTGCTAAGTTACTGAGACTAGCCTTGAACCTGGAATCCTCCTGTCTCAGCCTCCCAGGTACTGGGATTTCAGGCATATACCACCACGCTGGACTAAAATTTTTCTTTTTTAACCCATTTAATTTGGAATGACTCATGAGCAATGAGAATACCCCTTAATTGAAGGCTACTCATCAAAATCTAGTTCCTTCTAGTATTAGTCCCAGTTTTATTTCTCAGATCTATTTGCCAGTTTTATTTAAATATCCTTTATTTTTAAGTATGTATGCTTTTATTTATTTATTTTTATTTTTTGTTTATTTATTTATTTTTGTGTGGTATTGAGTATTGAACCCAGAGGCATTCTTATCTTTGAGCTATACCCCCAGCCCTGTTTTAGTTTTCATTTTGAAACAGGGTCTTGCTAGATTTCTGAAAATCTCACTAGTTGCCAAGGCTGTCCTTAAACTTGGGATCCTTCTATCTCAGCCTCCCAAGTACTGAGATTATAAACATGGGCCGCCATGGTGCTGGGGATCGAACCCAGAGTCATTCTTCTTCCAAGCTATACCTCTAGCCCTTTTTTATTTTTATTTTTTGTGGTACTGGGGATTGATCCCTGGGGCACTCTACCTGCAAGCTACACCCCCATTTTATTTTTATATTTTTATTTTGAAACAGGGTCTCGCTAAATTGCTGAAGCTTGCCTTGAACCTGCAATCCTCCTATCTCAGCCTCCCCAGGACTGGAATTATAGGCATGTGCCACCACACCTGCCTTATTTTTCTCATTTCTTAACTAGCAAATTTCATATGCACCTTTGTGCCTGCACGTTAATTGAACTAGTTAGCTCCATTACAGCCAGCGTGGTGGCGCACGCTTGTAATCCCAGCATTTGAGAGGGTGAGACGGGAGGATCCGGGTTCGCGGCCAGCCTCAGCTACCTAGTGAGGCACTCCGCAACTTAGTGAGACCCTGTTTCAAAATAAAGAATAAAAATAGGGCTGGAGGTATAGCTCAGAGGTTGAATGCCCCTGAGTTCAATCCCCAGTACCGGGAAGAAAAAAAAAAAAGAGCATTACAGATAAGGAAAGAAGGGCTTATTTTGTTTCTAGCAATTTAGGTCATAGAGGCCCTGAGTTAAATAATCAAGTAACATTTCTTTTTCTTTCTTCTGTATAGGATATATTTTGGGGAAGTTCAACTGAGTGGCTTAGGAGAAGGTATGTATCTGGTTGGAAAACATAGTGTTTTTTTTTTTTTTTTTTTTTTTGCGGTACTGGGGATTGAACTCAGGGGCATTCTACCTCCAAGCCATACCCCCAGCCCTGTTTTTTATTCTTTATTTTGAAACCGAGTCTCACTAAGTTGCAGAGTGCCTCACTAGGTAGCTGAGGCTGGCTGCGAACCCGGATCCTCCGGTCTCAGCCTCCCGAATGCTGGGATTACAAGCGAGCGCCACCACGCCCGGCTTCATTTATAGTGTTAAGAATGCTTTTTTTTTTTTGCGGTACTGGGGATTGAACTCAGGGCCATTCTACCTTCGAGCTACACCCCCAGCCCTATTTTTTATTCTTTATTTTGAAACTGAGTCTCACTAAGTTGCGGAGTGCCTCACTAGGTAGCTGAGGCTGGCCGCGAACCCAGATCCTCTGGTCTCAGCCTCCCGAATGCTGGGATTACAAGCGTGCGCCACCACGCCCAGCTTTAAGAATGCTTTTAACTTCAGAGATGGGTATAGTTTCTACGTGTAATAATACATGGCTTATAATTTCAATATATATAATATAAATAAGGAAAAAATAGCAGTGGCTGGCCAAGGAGTTGCTAGGGATAACTAAGTTTTCCTAGAACTGGGCATGGTGGTGCATGCTTGTAATCCTAGTACTTGGGAGGCTGAGACCTGAGGATCTGGGTTCATGGCCAGCCTCAGCTACTTAGTGAGGCCTTCTGCAACTTAGTGAGACCCTGTTTCAAAATAAAGAATAAAAAAATAGGACGGGGGGTGTAGCTTGGAGGTAGAATGCCCCTAGCTTCAATCTCCAGTACCACAAAAAAAAAAAAAAAATCCCAGAAATTTCAGGACTTCAGTATTTTTTTTAAGTCTTTTTGAAGATAGTTTTACCTGGAAATAAATAGGTGCTGTTTCCTTTGCCAGTATTGAGTCAGTATAGTATAAACTGAACAGAGGAAGCACAGCACCCACAAAGGTATACGCAACCAAGGCTGCTGCGCTCGAGCTGCTCAGTGAATAGTGCCAGAGACCACGCAGCAGGCTGCATGATTCAGGGAAAGACAGATAGGGACGGTTGCAGCACCCTTGGAAACCAGCTAATGATTTCTCTCTTCTAGGCTTCCAGACAGTTCGTGTTGGGACAGTGGGCACCCCTGTTGGCACCATCACTCTTTCTTGTGCTTACAGAATTAACTTGGCATTCATGTCCACCAGGTGAGGAGACTTGGAATCCAAAAGAAGTGTCCCAAGGATGTTAAAGCTCCCCCCATCCCCAAACTCCAAGAAAAGCCCCATTCGGAAGAGTAAAATTAAGAGAGAGTGCATACAGGTGTCAGATTGGAGAATTTGAGTGTTTCAGAGCCAACTTGTCCAGCATATAGTTTGTGGTTTACATTTAGAGATTGTGATCATAAGGTGGTGGTAGTGTCAGCCAGTAGATAAGAAGTGAGGGGCCCTCTGAGGACTTCAAGGGGGCTGGGAAGGCATTCTAACAAATACTGCGATTTGCTTATTGCGTTATAGGCAATTTGAGAGGACCCCACCTATCATGGGGATTATCATTGATCACTTTGTGGACCGTCCCTATTCCAGCTCCTCTCCCATGCACCCCTGCAATTACAGGTGAGGAATGTGAAAGGTGCTCTCCCAAACTGCAGCTAGGCAAAAGCATCTACCGGCCTCATGGACAGAGTTAAGGAGCTAGTTTCCCTTCTTATTGCTGCCTTGTAGGTACGCCAGGACTCGGGGTATGTAGAACGTCTCAGAAAATTGTTGGGCATTTTGGATCTTGATGGTAGTAATACAACTTTTCTCTGTAGCAAGTTACTTGGTGAATACAATAGTGCCAGCCATTTATTTGCTCAGTGCAGTGACACGTGCCTGTAATCTCATCTACTCAGGAGGACCACAAGTTCAAGGCCAGCCTGGGCGACTTAGACCCTGTCTCAGTATAAAATTAAAAGTGCTGGGAATGTAGCTCAGTGGTAGTGCACTTGCCTAGTATATGGCAGGCCCTGGGTTCAATCGCCAGTACTACCCCCTACCCCCCAAAAAAGTGTCAGTAATTTGAGGACTATCCTGGGCAAATTAAATTGTTCTCATGTTGCCATCTGGCATTGGTAACTTCCTGAAACAGTTCTTGTTACATTAACTGTCAGCACCATAAAATTCATTGTTTCTTTTGTCCCCACTTTAGAACTGCTGGTGAGGATGCAGGGGTAACATATCCATCAGTAGAAGACTCTCAAGAAGTGTGCACCACCTCTTTTTCCACCTCCCCTCCATCCCAGGTAGGAGGAAACAGATCTGAGCTGGTGATAGTTACTGGGTGTGTGTGTATATCATGGGGATTATCATCGATCGCTTTGCCAGTATTGGGTCAACAGAGAGAGAGAGAGAGAGAGAGAGAGAGAGAGAGAGAGAGAGAGAGAGAGAGAGAGCGCGCGCGCGTGCGTATTGGCCTATGGAATGGTGTCCATATTTAGCTGCAATCTCTTCCCTTTTGGTGGTGGTGGTGGTGATGATTGTTTCAGGGGGGTTATTTTTGAGGAGTGACAGCTTTATACAGAAGATAATATTGCAATGTTTCTAGTCTATATGCATTCTTAACCCGAAGTATTATATTTAGTTTTTACCTTCCTGGTGAGGTCTTCAAATTCCTTAGAAAATAAGTCATTTAATGCATTCTGACACCAGCAAGGTACTCTAATCTACAGTTGTTAATTTAGTAGGCTACTTACTTTTTTTTTTTTTTTTGTACTGGGGATAGAATTCAGGGGCATTCTAGATGCCAGCTACACCCCCAGCCCGTTTTGGTTTTTATTTTGAAGCAGCGTCTCACTTAGTTACTAAAGGTCTCTAATTTTCTGATACTGGTCTTCAACCTGTGATCCTCCTGTGTCAGCCTCCCAAGTACTGAGATTACAAATGTGTACCACACCTAGCTGCTACTTTACTTTTGTGTGTGTGTGTGTGTGTGTGTGTGTGTGTGTGTGTGTGTGTGTGTGTGTATGGTACTGGGGATTGAATCCAGAAGCATTCTACCACTGAACTACACACCCAGCCCTATTTTTATTCTTTATTTTGAAATAAGTTGCTCAGATTGACCTTGAACCTGTGATCCTCCTGTCTCAGCCTCTCAAGTACTGGGATTACAGGATTATTGTGCCACCGTGCCCAGCTTATATTTTTGTTTTGAAACAGGGTCATGCTAGGTTACTGAGAGTCTCACTAAATTGCTGAGGCTATCCTGAACTTGCGATCCTCCTGTCTCAGCCTCTCAAGTACTGGGATTACAGGCATACACCACCAGGCCCAGCTACCTGGTGGTAAATTTCCTTCCTTCCTTCCCTATGGAACATAGAAGCTTTCTACCTTCAGTTACACCCCAGCCCAATTTTATTTTTTTAATTTTGAAATAGGGTCTTGCTAAATTTCTGAGGCTAGCTTCCAACCTTGGATCCTCCTGTCTCAGCCTCCCAACTAAGGGGGTTACAGGCATGCTCCACTAAATCTGATTAAATTTGGTTTCTAATAAAATAGGAGTCCCAAAACAGTCAATAATTATTTGAGCTGTTTCAAAATAAAGAATAAAAAATAGGGCTGGGGATGTAGTTTGGAGGTAGAATGCCCCTGGGTTCAATCCAGTACCACATACAAAAAAATTTATTTATATAAGATGCCAGTAAGAAATGATAATGGGGCACACACTGCAAATTTCAGTACTTAGGAGGCTGAGACAGGAAGATCAGAAATTTGAGGCCAGCATGTGGTAACTTAGTGATACCCTATTTCAAAATAAGAAAAATTAGCTGGGCGTGGTGGTGCATGCCTGTAATCCTTGTACTTGGGAGGCTGAGACAAGAGGATCACAGGTTCAAGGACAGCCTCAGCAAGCAGTGAGACCCTTATCAACCTAGTGAGACCCTATTTCCAAATAAGAAATAAAATCTGGCTGGGGATGTAGCTTGAATGCCTCTGGGTTCAATCACACGTACCACAGAAAAAGAAAGAAAAGTTAGCTTGGCGTGGTGGGGCATGCTGAGACGAGACACTAGGATCACAGATTCATAGCCAACCTCAGCAACTTAGTGAGGCCTTCTGCCACTTAGTGAGACTATGTTTCAAAATAAAAAAATAAAATAAAATAGGGCTGGGGGTGTAGCTCAGTGTAGCTCAGAGGTAGAATGCCCCTGGATTCAATCTCCAATACCCTTAAAAATAGAAAAAGAAATAAAGAAACCAATGTTGTAGCTTTTCTTAATGGTTGACACAGATATCTGTTCTCTGCATTCATTACCCCGACATTGTAATCATTAAGTTTTGTACTAGGTCAGTCTGAAGAGGCAAGCCCAGCTTCGGTGATGCACCCTCTCGAGATGATCTTGTCTGTGTCCCCAGAGGGAGTGTCCTGTAGTTCAGGGACACATTCCTCTCCTTCCAACCCCGTGGTCTCCTCCTTGCCTCCTGTTCCCTGCACTCTCTGCCAGTCATCGCCATGATTCTCCTCTGCTAAGCTTTCACATTAGCTAGTTTCTTCTAGACCTACCTCAGATCCATTTTCCTTTAAATAAGCCCAGATTATTCCATTTAAACATCTTATTATTAGCTAAATCGATTATTAATTTTGTGGTACTGGAGATTGAACCTAGGGGCATTCTGCCTCTGAGTTACATCCCCAGCCCTATTTTATTTTTTTACTTGGAAACAGGATTTCACTAAGTTGCAGAGGGCCTTGCTAAATTTCTTTTTTTTTTTTTTTTGCGGTACTGGGGATTGAACTCAGGGGCATTCTACCTCCGAGCTAAACCCCCAGCCCTATTTTTTATTCTTTATTTTGAAACCGAGTCTCACTAGGTTGCGGAGTGCCTCACTAGGTAGCTGAGGCTGGCCGCGAACCCGGATCCTCCTGTCTCAGCCTCCCGAATGCTGGGATTACAAGCGTG
>PVLC010038455.1:0-14746 GCA_004027655.1 Graphiurus murinus | reverse complement strand
GCCTCCTCTGAATGGCCAGGAGGGTGGAGGGCTGGGAAGGGACAGGAGAGTCGAGGGAGGTCACTCCAGCCAAGGGGTCTGTTAGTTTCCGAATGACCAGTTCACATGGAGCGGAAAGATGCAGTTAGACACAAGTTTATTGGTGGAGCTCCAGCAGAGTCCTCCCTCTCCCTGGGATAGCCGAGGGCACAGCACCAACAGAGGGATGGACAGACAGACACACCCCCAAACGGACACATGGAAGGAGCAGACTCACAGAGACTGTAGCACAGCCACACAGGCACAGAGACACACAGGCCACAGCACCAAGGAGCACACACGCAGACAAAAGTCACAGGGCCAGGACGCATGGACAAAGTGCGAGCTTTGGGACCCCTGCATAGACAGAGCGAGGGCCAGGTGGGGAGGGGGCCCCTGCTGACCTCCCCAGGCATAGGCACACAAGAGCACACAGACAGGCAGATGCCCCAGCCAGCCAGCCTGCCACAGGACATGGATTGCACAGAAATGACATGCGTGGCTCCCCAGGCCGCAGGGAGCAGGGGCCAGAGGGCTTCCATACACACGCCGCCCCTTGAACTCCCACCCAACTCCCCCAACACACTTTGGTCTTGCCCACTGGGGCTGGGTGGAGGCGTATGGCAGGTGGGAAAGGGAGAGAGCAAGGCGTATGGGCCCAGCTCGGTCCCATCTCCATGATGAGGGAGGGGGTGCTGAGAGTCCAGGGCTGAGCCCCGGCCTGGCAGTGGGGTGGCGGCGGCTCAGGCTTGGGGGGGCTCCCGGCAGCGCAGGCACCGGGCCATCTCGGGTCGGTACTGCTCCACCTGCAGGGTACAGCTGGAGAATCCAAACCGGGAGTAGAGCCGGGAGGAGGCTTCAGCCAGGACGGCTTCAGGGTCAGCTGTAGAGTCTGCAGGAGAGCGATAAGAGGCAGCCTGAGTCCCCAGGGAGGCGGGAACAGCAGGGCTGAGATAAGGACAGAGTGAAGGGGGCCGAGGGCTGCACAGCCTTGAGGCAGCATGAATGGCTGAATGGCACACTTGCTTTTCTTTCTGTATTGTATGAAGAGCGTAAAATTGTCAAAGAAAACGTCAGAGACTCACCCCAATCGACTACACTAACACACTAAATTGCTCCTGGTCTTCTATTCACTTCTGCCTTTTTTTTCTTTTTTCCAGTACTGAGGATTGAGCTATACCCCTACCCCATTTTTATTCTTTATTTTGAAACAAGGTCTTATTAAGTTGCAGAGAGCCTCACTAAGTAGCTGAGGTTGGCTGTGAACTGCGATCCTCCTGTCTCAGCCTCCCAAGTACTGGGATTACAAACGTGTGCCACCACACCCGGCTCTCATTTCTGCCTTTGAGTATCAACATACAGCTAGATTTTTCAGCAATCAGACCACCTGACTTTCCAGGACAATCCAGATGTTAAACATTCTGAGAGTTGCCTCTAGAGTTGCCATCAAGTATTCTACAAGTTATGATATTTTGGGCATCCAAATTGCATGCCTCTGATTGCTCCTCACATCTGGAAGAAACTCAAAACTCCTTTGTCAGCTCATGAGTCACCATATATATTTTTAATAGTTGAATCATAATGTGGATATAATTTTATATTTGGCTTTTTTTTTCTCAGCATTATACCATAAACATTTTTCCTAGTTGCCATACAGACTTCATAATCATCATTCTTAATAGCTATGTGATACCTGGCTGAGTGCCATAAGGTACCTAACTGGGCCCCAGGACTGGACCTGTAGGCACTACTGATCTCTTATGGGGTTGCTGGTTCCCTGTGCCACTGCAGAGAAAGTGAGATCCCCCCAGCACAGTGTCCAAGCCTCCTTGTCTACAGCGTGTGTGTGGGAGAGAGACAGAGACAGAGAGACAGAAAGAGAGATCGATCAAGAAAGACTGGAACCACCTCGGTAATCCAGGCTACTGTCACGCATTGGGGGAGGGGGTGTTGCAGGAAGTTACTGGCTGGGGCCAGTGTGAACTCACCAATGGCCAGGTGTGCAGAGGCAACATGGTAAGTGAGCGTCAGGCCCCACAGGTGCAGCTCATGGGTTGCCTTGACTCCCGGCACTGACAGCAGTGTATCTCTTACAGGTTCAAACCTCACATTTCGGGGGGCGCCTACAACCAGCACCACCGTGTCTTAGGGCCTGGGAGGGAGCAGCCCCACCAGACTCCACCTCCCCCACCCCGAACCTGCCCACCCTGCTGACCCCCTGGATCCACCTTGTGCCCCAACCCTCCTTCCAGCAATAGGCCCAGCCTTCCCACACTGTCTTCAGAGAAAAGGGGTAACCCCGTGCTGGGGTGAGGTCAGAGGGCCCCCTGGGGTGGGGAAGAGTAGTGTCAGATTCACCTTCCATGAGGATTCGGAGAACGTCTCGGAGGGTAGGGGCTGTGGATCCAAGGGCACAGATGGAGAAGAGGAAAGTGCTGATGGGGTCAGCCACCTTGTACTGAGGCTGCAGAGAAAGAGCCTCCTTAAGCCTGGACCCAGGGACCTCTCAGAGGAAGGTCTAGGGGTATCTGACAAACAGGACCTGAGAGGGAAGCCCTGCAGAGGAGAAAGGGGACAGGACCCGGGGCGGGAGAGGCTGGGAGCCTGGAGGTGGGAGCTGGAGGGCGGGGAGGGAGGCTGAGGGTCCCAGGAAGGATGGGCTGGGATTCGGAGTGGGGCGGCGGGCTGGGGCAGGTCTTTGCACGTAGTACCTTGAAGTAGATGATGATGGAGGCAGCCAGTACCCCAAGGCTCTGCAGGAGGTCCCCCAGCACATGCACAAAGGCTGCCCGGACGCTGGTGTTTCCCAGGGGCAGAGGTCTCCCACACCCCTCTTCCAGTGGTGCATATTCTGCCCCCCTACACCCGTGGCTGTGTGGGGGCCTAGCCTGGTGCAGCACAAAGGCCATTCTGAGGGGAAGCAGAGCAGCTCAGCCCGGGCGGCCTGCTCTGACCTCCTCTGCCCCCGCTCCATCCCCTCAGGGGCCCCATCTCCACAGATTTTCCCAGCCCCGGGAGAAATCATTGTTCATGAGAGACAAATAATGCAGCCCCGGGGGAAAGAACACTGGACTTAGTGCCAGAGACATGGATTCAGATCCTGGCCCTGCTACTTAAATAGCTGTGTGACTCGGGCAAGTCAACTGGCCCCTGCCAGGATCTTTCACATTGAGAGCAAGCTAGAGGCACCACTACCCACCTCGTGAGGTGAGTGTGAGGTTTAACTGAGACCACAGTGGTACACAGTAGGCCTTTAACAAATGTCTGTTGACTGTGAATGGCAGGTCTCTGTCCAGCCCCTTCTCAGACACACTCAGAACAGACAGTGGAGAGCTGCCTGCACGCCTGTGTGTCTGGCCAGGAGGAGAGAGCCGGCTCTCCCGTCCTGGAGGAAGACCCCTTGCCCTGAGCCCCGCATGGTGCCTGCTCCTCACTGAAACCTACAGCATATTGGCACAGACTGCGATGCTGGCGGTCAGCAGCATGGCACTCCCCTCGATGTGGTAGTCGCTGTGCAGCAGGCGGATGAAGGCCAGGTACAGGAGGATGCCAGTGACCATCCAGAGGGAGACCACAGAGGCCAGAGCCCCCAGAGTCTCTGCAGGGTGTGGGGGGAGACAAGCTGTCAGAGACCTGCTCGGGATCCTGACAGGTACCCTCTGGCAAGACCGGAGGGGCACCAGACCATGCGGGGGCCTTACCTGAGCGGTGCCAGCCAAAGGTCATGGTACGGGTGGCTGGCCGGGTGGAGAGCCAAAGGGAGAAGAGGCTGCCCATCATGCTGCCCACGTCTGTCAGCAAGTGGACTGCGTCGGTCATAATGGCCAGGCTGTGTGCCAAATACCCACCTGCCAGGGCACAATAACGTACAGTCTTGTTTCTTTAGGAAGTGTGTGGTGTGTGCTTATAGACATGGAAAACAAACTGAGGAAATACACCAGAGTGCAAACTGGTTTTCTGCTAGGCATGGTGGCGCATGCCTGTAATCCCAGCACTCGGGAGGCTGAGACAGGAGGATCGCAGGTTCAAAGATAGCCTCAGCAAGTAGTGAGACTCTTATTAACCTAGCAAGACCTTGTTTCAAATTATTATTATTATTATTTTTTGCGGTACTGGGGATTGAACTCAGGGGCATTCTACCTCCGAGCTACACCCCCAGCCCAAAATTTAAAAAATCAAAGTAAAATAGGGCTGGGGGTGTAGCTCAGAGGTAGCATGCCTCTGGGTTTAATCCCCTATACCACCAAAAACAAAAAACAAACAAAAAAAACCCCTGATTTTCTTGGTTGATGAGATTACAGGGAGGTTTTGTTTTCTTCTTTTCACTTATACACATGTTCTAGTTTTTCTACACTGACGTATTTAGTAACAAGAAATAGGGTGTAGCCAGGCGTGGTGGCGCACGCTTGTAATCCCAGCATTCGGGAGGCTGAGACCGGAGGATCCGGGTTCGCGGCCAGCCTCAGCTACCTAGTGAGGCACTCTGCAACTTAGGGAGACCCGGTTTCAAAATAAAGAATAAAAAATAGGGCTGGGGGTATAGCTCGGAGGTAGAATGCCCCTGAGTTCAATCCCCAGTACCAAAAAAAAAAGAAATAGGGTGTGTGTGTGTGTGTGTGTGTGTGTGTGTGTGTGTGTGTGTTACTGTGGATTGAACCCAGGTATGCCAGACCACTGAGCTACATCCCCAGCCCTTTTTTTTTTAATTTTAAGACAGAGTCTCGCTAAATTGCCAAGTGTCTCACTAAGTTGCTGACCCTGCCCTCGAACCTGCAATCCTCCTGTCTCCTCCCAAGTACGGGGATTACAGGCATGTGCTCTGAGCTCAGCCATAAGAAACAGGGTTTTGAGAAGCGTGGTCAGCATGGAGAGGTCAGCCCTGGCCCACTAGCACTGCCCTCACTCACCCTGGGTCCCCCATGACGTTTGTCCTCACCCCCACTCCCCACTTCCTGAGTCACAGGTGCCCACTACCCTTCCTGACATCCACTTTCTCCCCCTCTCCACCCAGGCACCCCTGGCTTCTGGCTGGGGAGCAGCTTAGGCGGGCATCAGAGCATGGGGTTGGAGAGCTACTCCCCAACTTACCGACCACCTCCCCGGCCATGAAGACGATACACACAGCACAGGCAGCATACAGCTGCCTCCGCGCCTTAAGCCTCTCGGGGGTGAGGCCGGGCTGCGGCACGGGGTCCCTGTGGCAGTGGTGGACGGTCATCTCCACAGGCTTGGGCTCCTCGTGGAGGGGCTCGGAGGGCTCTGTGAAGAGACTGAGGTGGACAACACCTTCCATGTGCGGCCTGGCCCACAGCTGACACGCCCGCTCCCAGGACTCAGGCCGTAGGGCCAGCCTCAGCAAACCAGCCCAGCGCTCCCTCTCTCCCCAGCTCCCGCCATGCCCGAGCCTTGTGAACCGATGGGGCCAAAGGAACAGTCCAGACCCTGGCCTCCCCATTTCCCAGCTGGAAGGCTGACAGATGGTCCCAACGTCTTAACAGAGAAATGAGAGGTGCGAGGCTCAGCGAGGGAAGGGACTGATGGGCCACAGGCTGGGGTGGTTGGTGGTAGAGCTGAGAGTACACCCCAACCAGATTAATTTTATGACAGGTACCACAAGGAATAAAAGTGAGTGGGATCTCCAGGAACTCTTGGTGAATAAGACAAGGGCACACCTAAACACTATGATACACAGTGCAAGGCGGCCATCGCTGGCAGAGCAGCCCAAGTGCCCTGGGGGGGGGGGTCCATGAGGAATCAGGGAGCCAACTGGAGGAGGTAACATGAGAAGGGCTTTGAGGAGTGGGAAGGCTTTTCATAGAGACAGGTGAACCTGCTGCTGGGCAAAGACCACTTGAAGGGAAGGTGGTGTGAAAGTGTGGAGCAGAACTCAGCACAGGCACCTGGCTGGGGTAGGGGGGCAGATTCCTGGCCAGAGAACTAATGGCCTGATTCCAGCTGGGGCTATCACGGGAGGAGGAGGCGCAGCCTGCTGTGGCTGGGGTTTGGTAGTGGTAGGAACGCTGGATTTGTGGTCTGCAGCATGTTAACTAGACCTCGGTCTGACCATAAACACTCGTGGAGGCCCCTGTGCATGGTGCCAGAGCCCCCCTTGACAAGTGAGTGGGTGGAGGCTGAGCTCAGGCTGGCAGTTTTAGGTCCATTCTCACGCCCACCACTACCCAACCTGAACTGCAGCAAAGACAGAACCTTCTACAGGATCCAAGCAAAATGAAACAAAACAAAAACAATAGCCGTAGCCCTAAAATAGTCATGGAAGTGTGACAAGAATACCCATGAGGGACGATGATGGCTCCAGACAGAAACACAGCACAGCAGCCCTGTAGGGAGGGTGGCTGGGGCCTCTGGCTGGAGAAAGCTCTGCAAGTGGATGAGGTTTGAGGGGCGCTGGGGGCATTTGGTGCTTGTAGGAGAAATTCAAGGGCTGGTTAGGTAGAATCATTTCTTTGATAGCAAAAGCCTTTTACAACACTTAGAATCTGATGTGCATGATTCTGGGTGTTCCCAGAGGAGAGGGGGAGATGAGGGTGGTTTTGAAGCCCATCCTCATTTGTTCCATGAAGTGTGCCAGGCAGCGGGAAGACAGATGTGTAACAAATGACTTCTAGACAGGGAGGAGGCTGAGCAGGGGTGTGTAGAGGGTATGAACAAAGGGCTCTGGGGCACAGCAGGTAGGGAGTGAGAACTTCAGAGAGGAAGACAGGAGCCCTAGGTGGAGGAGGGTGTTCCACACAGCGTGGAATGACAATGACAAGGTTTGCGGCTTGGAGTTTAAGTGTGAGGGACCGGGGAAGGGCTGAGGAGGAAGGTGACCAGCTCCAAGGACCCTAAAGGGGGATGCACTGACTGACTGACCAAACATCTTCCTGGCAAGATGACCTTGCTGATGGGAGAGAGAGAGGAGAGGAGAGGAGGTGGAGGAGTCTGGAGCAGACCAGGCCAGAGGCTCTGGGTGCAGTGTTAGAGGAGGGGCAGGTAGGTAGGGAGAGCCTCACAGCAAATCCTGCAGGGCTTGGTGACTAATGGTCATATGAGAGTGAAGATGCGTCTGAAGGGCCACGGCAGCCGGGTGGCTTTGGGAGCAGTGGGCGAGACATCTCCCCTGGCATCCTGAGGCCCAGCACAATCATCAAGGTAGCCACCCATCAACAGGCAGCTCCCTTTTGTTCTGCATGAGTCGGGTACTAAAGAGGCCTCATTGTTGGGGAGTGAGGGGGTTGGCTACCTTCTGTTGACAGGGGAAAGATGGCTTGTTCTCCTAGCCCTCTGAAGCCCCCAACAGACAAATGACATGCAGCGAGGGTGTGGGGGGATGCGAGCAAAGTCAAAAGGATGCCTAAGAGATGCCAGGGCCACCGCTGGAGCACCACAGCTGCCCACCTCTGCAGTCCTCCGCAGGAAGGAATCTTCCCTCCCTTCCGCTGCCCCGCTCTCCCACCCACCCAGGTCTAGGCCCCCTCCCAAGCAAAGAGCTAGAGACACACAGAAGCACCACATCACAGACAAAGGCAGAGGGGCTGGGAGAAGGATTGGGAGAGATGGGGAAGGAAAAAAAAAAAAAAAGCGAGAGACCCTGCCAAAATCTGGAGACAAACGGACGGCTGGCCGACAGACAAAATGGCCAGCGGAGGTGGCCGCGGAGCCCTGGCGCAGCCGCTCCGAGGGGCTGGGCGGCCGAGCCGGCGGGCGCGGGAGGCGCAGGGTGCGGAGGCGGTTCTGCGGCCGCCCCCGGCCCGCTGTCCCGGCCGCTCGGCGCGCCTCATTTCACACCTCGCCGCCCCCGGCCCCGTCTGTGCGGAGCCGGGAATACCCCCCGCCGCCCAGACCGCACCTGCTCCTTCTCTGCCACCCCCTCGCTTCCTCGCGGCCACCCGCCCCGCAGGAGCCGGGAAGACCCGCCGGGGGGCCGGGTCCACGCTCGGCCCCTGGACCCACAACCCGCCAGGGCTGGAGGGGGCGCCCCGAGCCCGGGAGTGCGCAGAGGAGGCCCGAAGCCTGGGCGGCGAGGCGCTGCCCCCCAGGGCCCGGGCAATGCGGACTTCGGGGCGCCGGGCGCGGGCTCCAGCCCGACGGAGCGACAGCCGCTCGCAGCAAAGTCAGACGCGGCGGGGGCGGCCGAGGGCTCCCGGGGCGTGGGGTGCCGGTGGGGGACCGGCTTCGCGGGACGGGGAGAAAACGGGGTGTTCGGGAGGGGGCGGAGCGCGGGGGTCGGGCTGGCTGGCGGGCCGGGGGCTCCGCGCGGCGGCCGGAGGGAACGAAGCCCGGCGCCGCGAAGCCCAGGGAATCGCGGGGCGCTGGGGCCGCCCGCCCGGCCCGCGCCCCGGGAAGCAACGAAATGGACCGATGGCAGGAGGGTGGCGTCCCCGGGCCGAGGGCCAGCCCGGGTCTATCCTACCTCTTCAAAAGCAGGCCGCCGCCGGCGCCGCCGCGGTCCCGGGGGCTCACCAGCCGAGTGGTCTCCGAGCCCCCGGCGGCGGGAGAAGGCTCCATGTCCCCGCAGCCCCGACCGTCTAGGCCCCACGGAAGGAGGGCGCGGCGGGGCCGGCCCTGCGCCCTGTCCGAGTGGCCCGCGGACCCCCGGACTCCCCGCAGGGCCGCGGGGCCACCAGAGTGGAGGGAATTGCGGCGACTGTGGCGCTCGGAGCCCGAACTGCAGATCCCGCGGCTGCTGGAGCCCCGCCCCGCGTGGGGCGAGTCCCCAAGCCCCGCCTCCGGGCTCCCGGGCCGCCCGCCCACGCCTCAGCCCCGCCCCGAGCCCGCTTTCCCCGCGCCGGAACCGGGGGGCGCGGCAGGGGCGTCCCACCGCCCGGGTTCTAGGGAATGGTCCATCTCTGTAGCCCCACCCCTCGGTGAAGAAACCCGGCCCCCGCCACAAGTCCTGCCCACCGGTTCCCAGCCGAGCTCCTCAAGTCCAGGGACTCCCTAGGACCAACTTTCCTGGGGAGGAATAAGGGAGCCGAGGATCGCCATCCTCTGCGTGCCTGCGTGGGGCCTCGCCCCGCCACCCAGTCGCCTTGTGGCCTGCGGAGGCAGAAACAGGCGCCAAGACTACCTCGAAAGAACCAGGAAGGATGTGGGTGAGCAGCAGCACATCCCAGAGAACCTCTGGGACTCTGACCTGAACCCCTACTGTAGAGGCTTGGGGTAGGAATTCTCCAGCAAAATCAGCTGCCAAACTGTGTAGCGCTGTTATCTGTATACAAGGACCTGGGGTGACAAAAAGCTTCCTGCTCTCCTGCAAGCCATTATGATCCCTACTTTTCAGATGACTACACCGAGTCTCAGGGTACGTGTCCAAGGTCACACAGTCAGTGAATAAAGGCTCGGACTGGAACCCATCCTCCTTCCCTCTGGGTCTGGCCGGGGCTCTGCACTGGCGACTGAGGTCAGTGCGGGCCACAGCCTTTTCTGAGAAGCCAGGGCAGAGGGAGCCGTGGCGGGACCTCTCTGGGGTCACAACCCACAGTTGATGGAAGGAGGCCGGCTCAGCTGGTCAGTAAGCGATTCCTTGACTCCACGCGTGTAGCATGCTGGGGCATTATCTCATTTGGGGGAACCGAGGCCCAGGAGTGACTTACTGCCAAGTAGGTGACCCAGGCTGGAGTCGAAGCTTCAAATCCTTAGTGCTCTCTGCCTCTCGCCCTTGCCGCCACTGTCAAATGAAAAGGGGGTGGGAATTGGATTGTGCACTCCAAGCTGTGACAGGCTGTGAAGAGGAGGGTCCGTAGGAGGAGGGGAGAGAATGAGCAGGGATGGGGAAGCGCGGAGGGTGGGAACGGTTAGTGAGAGCGCAGGCCAGAAACCCATCAACCGCATCCTTCAGAACACACTGGGCGTCCTGAACCTAAGAGTTCCGGACGTAGACACCTACCCTCGAAACGTCATTCCAAACAATGAGACCGTGTGTGTGCTTCCAATAACAAAAAACCTGGAACACGTGCCAGACAGAGTAGCTGGAAGTGATGGGGTTAATCCGGGAGAGCTTCGCGGAGGAGGTGAGGCTTAAAATGGATTAGGCAAGCTGGGCGGCGGGCTGGCTGTTCCGGCGGGGGAGAGTGCGGCTAGGCTCTCGCCAAGGTTTGCGGGTGGCGGCGGCGGGTGCAAAGGAATCGCACTGCGCGGCGCAGCTGAGCAGAAAACTAGAACCGAGGGTCTGCGCACACCCTCGGCGCCGCGCCGCCGCCCACGCCGCGCGCCCGGCCGCAGCCAGCCTCCCTCCGCACCCGCACCTGCGCCGCCCGCCCGAGGCTCCGGCGCAGCCCCAGCGGGCGAGGGAGCCAAGCGGGGGGCTTTCTCCCTCCAGCCGCCCCTAGGGGCCTGGGGCTGAAGCGGCCTCCGTTCTCCGCTCGGGTCACAGAAGGGCAAACTGCGAGGGGCAGCCCTCGGCCAAGGTCACCTTGTCGGTGCATGTCAGGACCAGGGTGAACTCACGCCCCTACCCGGCTATGCCAGGGCCTCGGGCTGGTCCTGCCCAGCGCGGCCGTCGGTTTTCTAAGCTTGCAACCTGGCCTGGGGCTCCCCCGATTTTTTTTTTTTTTTTTTTTTTTTTTTTTTTTTTTGTACTGGGGATTGAACTCAGGGGCATTCTACCTCCAAGCTACACCCCTAGTCCTTTATTTTTATTTTTTGTTAGTTTTTGTGGTACTGGGGATTGAACGCAGGGGCATTCTACCTATGAGCTACACCCTCAGTTCTATTTTTAATTCTAAGTTGCTGAGGGTCTCACTAAGTAGCTGAGGCTGGCGGGGAACCTGGATCCTCCGGTCTCAGCCTCCCACGTACTGGGATTACAAGTGTGCGCCACCACGCCTAGCTTCCCCGATTTTGAAAGCCCTGGAACTGGGATGCCGCGGGACTACCGCGTACTTCAGGGCTGGGGGCGCTAGCCTGGACCCCGCGGCTGGGCCGCCGCCGAGCTCGAGAAGGGGGGACCGCGGGGCTTGCGCGGGGAGGCGGCTCCTTGGCACGCCTGGGCTGATGACGACAACGGGGGACCTGACAACAATGGCTTCCTCCAGGATTTCCCTTCCTGGGCAGCCTTCGGCGCGGAGAGCAGCCGGGACTGCCCGGGAGGGGGCGCAGACATTGGCACGTGCCCGCCCCGCCACCTGATGGGTAGCGAGCAGGCATCTGAGCGGACGGTGATGGGCTGGCTGGGTGTCTGGCTGCTGAATGTGCCGCCTCCGGAAGCCTAGGGTGCCGATGGTAGGAACACCAACAGTTGGCCTTCGCTTGGGAATCTATGTAAGAAAAGCTTGGCAGCAAAACGGGTACTTGCACCTGTTTCTCTGAGAGCCATCAAGTGGCCCTATGGAAATTCTGCCAAGGGTCTCTTGAATGCCAGGCCCGGGGGAGTCCTGCTGCAGCTGGATAGGACCTAGGAATTTTCCAGGGAGTTGGAAGGTTAGCTTACGGCTCGTGCCCTGTAAGGAACTGTGGTCTTGTAAGAACTATTCATTCAACATTTACTTCACACTTACTCCCTGCCAAGCATCCTGCTAACCTAGCCAGGGGCTGGTGGTGAACAAGATAGACATGGTCCCTTCTCTCCTGACTCTAACTTGATTGCAAGAGATTTCTCCTCCGCAGTCCTTTGTTACTGATTTATCCACATGCCTTTACTGCCTGTCCCCACCCTGCTTTGGTATCAATCTTCCCCAAAATAAGTCATTAGGCCAAGCTTCGTTCCAGAGGCATGATGGAGACAGGAAGCCCTGGATCTCCCAGGAAAAGAGGTCCTTTCAAGGGGGCCTCTGGCAGAACAGGCCAAAATGGGCTGCAGAGGGACCCAGGCTAAAAGTCCATGATGGACCAGTTCACACTGGAGAGGAGCGTGAAGCCCAGCACTCAGGTCAGGATTTAAACTGGGGTAGGGGCTCTCAAGCAAAATTTGGAGTCTAAATATTTGGGGACAAGAGCTGACACTGGAGAGGACCAAGCCAAGTTGAAGGGGATGGGCAGAGGCCACCTGAGGTCCAACTTCCACTCCATCCTTCCCTCAGATGTCACCTCCAGGAAGCCGTTCCTGATTTCTGCCTGGCTGGAGATGCGCCCCTCCCCAGTTCTCTCAAGGCCCACTGCGCTTATCTGATGATCACCAAAATCATTTGCCGGTCTCCTCTCTTTGAGCTCCCTGAAGGCAAGGGTTGTGCCTTTTTCATGCCATCCCTAGTTGCCCACGTGGCTGGCACACAGTCCTCAAACCATCCCAGAGAGGAGGAGCTGGTTATCCAGGTAGAAGCAGGATGGAGGAGGTAGGCTTTTAGATGGTGATAGAAAAGACAAGAAAGGAAGCCAGGCGTAGCGGCACACGCTTGTAATCCCAGCTCTTGGGAGGCTGGGACAGGAACCTCGAAGGTACGTGGCCAGCCTCAGCTACTTTGTGAGGCCCTCTGCAACTTGGTCAAAATAAAGAATTAAAAATAGGGCCGGGCGTGGTGGTGCACGCTTGTAATCCCAGTACATGGGAGGCTGAGACAGGAGGATCCGGGTTTGTGGCCAGCCTCATCTACTTAGTGAGGCCCTCTGCAACTTAGTGAGATCCTGTTTCAAAATAAAGAATAAAAGATAGGACTAGGGGGGTGTAGCTCAGAGGTAGAATGCCCCTGGGTTCAATCCTCACTACCACAAAAAGAAAAGAAAGGGCTGCAGCATAAAAGCTCTGGTCCCCAAGTGGCTTAGCTGTCATGTTACACATGCTTCTCTCACATACTTTTTTACTTCTTAGCATTCCTTGCCCTATACTTAAACTGTTATTTGAAAATTATTTGTTTCTTCACTTGGCTTCCTGGATACTGTAATCTGGTCTTCCTCCTACTTCGCTGACTGCTTATCTTCAGGTTCCTTTGCTAGTTCCTCCTCAGCTTCTCAGTCTTCCCAGGCTGGAAGCCCAGGACTGCTCACTTCTCTCATCCTTCTGCACTTACTGCCATGGGGCTCTCTTCCAGTCTTAAGTCTTTACGTACAGTGAGTAACAGCAAAAAGCAATGGTTGTTGAAGCTGGATACTGGGTACACGGGAAATCACTGTACTACTCTTCTAATTTTGTATGTGTTTAAAATTTATTTTAAGCCGGGCGTGGTGGCGCACGCTTGTAATCCCAGTACTTGGGAGGCTGAGATAGGAGGATCTGGGTTCTCGGCCAGCCTCAGCTACCTAGTGAGACCCACACTTAGTGAGACCCTGTTTCAAAATAAAGAATAAAAACAGGGCTGGGGGTGTAGCTCAGAGGTAGAATGCCCCTGAGTTCAATCCCCAGTACTGAAAAAAGAAAAAGAAAAAAAGAAAAGAAAGAACAAAAAATAGGGCTGGGGATGTAGCTTGGAGGTAGAATGCCCCTGGGTTCAATCCCTAGTACTGCAAAAAAAAGGATTAAAAGTAATGGCATCTATAGATGATGATTCCCAGATCTCTCACTTGGACTCCAAACTCCAATACTCAAATGTCAGCTTGACATCCACTGGAGTGTCTAACAGGCAGGCATTCCCCCACCCCATCCCAAACCTTCTCATTCTGCAGCCCTCCCCTGTCAGAGCATGGCAACTCTATCCTGTTTGCTCAGGCCAGAAACTTTAGGGTCATCCCTGGCTCTTCTTCTATTTCACCCCACATCGATCTGCCAGCAAATCCTGCTCCACCCTTGTCAAAACTACCATCATCCGCCTTCCTGATTATTGCAATAGGTTCCCAGGTGGTCTCCCTGTTTCCAGTCTTATTGCCCCATAGTCTATTTTCAATCCAGTAGCTAGGCAACAGAGGTCAGACTTTGTCACTACCCATCTTACTCAGAGTGTTAGGTAGCTAGCTAGACATTAGCAGACAGGGTCAGCTGGGACTGGCAGGAAGCAGCCATATCAGAGGGCTAACACCACCGCAGAGCCTCACTTACGCCCCTCCTCTTTGAGAAAGGGGTAGAAACAATGCAGAGTCACCACTGCACAGCATGCTAAGGGCAGTCAGCCACCCAAGTGTAACAGGTATGAGGAAGGAGGGGTCCAGAGAGAATATAAGATCCAACACATGGAAGACTTCAGGCCATTTTCTTTTGGGGGGGGGAGGTGCTGGAGATTAAACCCGGGGCATGCTACCTCTGAGCTAAACCCTCAACCCCTTTTATTATTTTTATTTTTATTGTTGTTGTTATTATTATTATTATTATTATTTTGAAACAGGGTCTTGCTAGGTTGATGAGAGTCTCACTACATTGCTGAGGCTGTCCTGGAACCTGCAATCCTCCTGTCTCTGCCTCCCAAATACAGGGATTACAGGCCTGTGTCAGCATGCCTGGCTCCAAGCCATTTCAATCCCAGACAACGGCTCATTCCAGAGGCTCTCCCCTGAAATGTGTGCCCCCCTCCCTGTGGCCTTTGTCACGTGGTATTTAACTAAACCATCTTCCCCTGTTGATGCTTTCTGTTTAAATGCTTCCAAGGAGAAAAGTAAGAACTGAGATACTGTGGAGTAATAGTAAATCTTCCATCCAGTAATAGAATGATGGGATTCACGGTGCCCCACTATTAAGACATCTCAAGCTGGGCGTGGTGGCGCACACTTGCAATCCCAGTACTTAGGAGGCTGAGACAAGAGGCTCGAAGGTTTGCGGCCAGCCTCATCTACTTAGTGAGGCTCTCCACAACTTAAAAAAATAAGTCTGGGAGTGTAGCTCAGAGGTAGAGTGTCCCTGGGTTCAATCCCCCATACCTCAAAAAAA
>PVLC010038454.1:0-14687 GCA_004027655.1 Graphiurus murinus | reverse complement strand
AGGTTCTTACTAAGTTGCTGAGGGTCTGCCTAAGTTGTTGAGGCTGGCCTTGAGCCTACAATCCTCTTGTCTCAGCCTCCCAAGTAGTGGGATTACAGGTGTGCACCACCACACACAGCAAGTTGCTTCTGTAAACATCCTCTGGCAAAATTTCTTAGCCTGGAGGTTTATAGGGTCTGTGGGTGGGGCTGGGAAAACCTTAAAAATGGGAGCAAAATGCTAAGCCCCCCTATCTGGGCACTTTTCCTTGGACCCCCAGGCAGGTGTGAAGGCGCTGGGCACGAGGGAGAGGAGGGCCTCCTCCTGGCCACACTCTGAGCCAGGCCTGGTCTTTCCCCATGTGGGGGTGGGGGTGATTGGAGCAAGTCTGTCTCAGAATTTCTGGGACTCTGATTGACTTGTGACAATCTTGCATCTTGCATAAATCGCCTTTTGTTTAGCTCTGGAAACATCTCGGTTTTGACACCTAATCAGGGACTTTCATAGATGAGGGAGGTCAAGGCCCCGTGCACTGTTAAAATTAAAAAAAAAAAAAGTAAAAAGAAGATGTTAAAAAGGGTGGTGGATGTTAAGTGATTGTGTTTAGTGAAGTAAGGCGTTGGGGGTTGGGGAGTAGCTCACTGTCAGAGCACTTGCCTAGCGTGCAGGAGACCCTGGGTTCCACTCCCAGCACCACAAAAGACAAAAAATAAAATTTTAAATGCTTTCTATAGGCCAGGTGGCACACTCCTGTAATCCCAGCATTTGGGAGGCTGAGACAAGAGGATCACAGATTCAAGACCCCCATCATCTAAGACTCTGTTTTAAAATAATACAGGGCTGAAGGTGTAGTTCAGAGGTAGAACACCCCGGGGTTCATTCCTCAGTCTTCTCTCTCTCTCTGTCTCTCTCTCTCTCTCTCTCTCTCTCTCTCTCACACACACACACACACACACACACACACACACACACACACGCATACAGAAATTGCTTCCCATATACCATTCAATGATTATACATCTAGGTTTGTATGGAGATGACTTCAAAGCTCTACGTTAGAGGACACTGGGAACCTGTGGCCCCGGCTGTCTGCATTGACCCCTGACCCTTCCTCACACCGCAGAGAGCACCAAGTCTTTGAGTCCTATGTCCCAGGGGCTGGTCTGGAGCAGAGACTAAGTGTCCCCAGACCTCTCCAGTTCCTGGGAGAAGCAAGTCCTCCATTGAGTCCCCCTCTCAGTCCGGCCACCCCTCAGTCCCCTGTGCATCTCTGATCCAAGGGGCGGATGTGACATTAAATCCCGCAGCACCCGGCCCACTTTCTAAAGGACTCTCGAAGCCTACTCAGAGGACAGAGGTCGGATCTGACTTTCCAGACACCTGCCGACCGGAAGAGCCCGGGCTTTGGGTTTGGTGTTTACTTTTACCTCTTCAGGCTGCGTGACTTTGGGTGACTCTCTCTCTTTTTGTTTTGTGCATTGTCAATTTTATACCATATTGGGGTATACAGTGTCAGACTAGAAACTTCTGTGTAGCAAAGGAAATCATCAAAAGTCTACAGAGAGAGCCTACAAAACAGGAGATCTTAACCAGCCTCCCATCAGACAAAAGAGTAATATCTATAAGGCTTTGTTTCGTGGTACTAGGGATTATACCCTCAGGCATCTATCTCTGAGCTCCATCCTCAGCCCTTTTTATTTTTTATTTTGAAACAGGGTTCCACTAGGTTGCTGAGGGTCTCACTAGATTACTGAGAGTCTTACCACATTGCTGAGGCTGTCCTCAAACCTGCCCCCCTCCTGTCTCAGCCTCCCAAGTACCAGTATTACAGGCATGTGCCTCCACACCCGGCCCAATTTTATTTTTCATTTTGAAACAAGATTTCACTAATTTGCTGAACGTTTAATCCTCCAGAATCAGCCTCCCTGCTACTGGGATAACAAGTGTGTGCCCGCCACTCCTGGCTCCTATCCAGGTTTATAATAGCCAAATTATGGATAAACCTCGGGGTCCATCAACAGATGAATGGATAAAGAAAATGTGTTATATACATATATGGAATTTTACTTAGCCATAAAGAAGAACCAAATTATGTCCTTCAGGAAAACGGGTAGAATTAGAGACTCTTCCACTAAGGGAGGTCAGCGGGTCTCAGAAGGTCAAGGGTCCTATGTCTCCTCTCCTCTGTGGAAGCTGGAGAGAAAACAGCAAACATGAGGGACTCTAGATGAGTGACAGGGACCAGGAGAAGAGGGCAGGGACTGTGGGAGGGATGTGGGAGGAGGAGGAGGCTGAGGAAGGCAAGCGTGCAAATGCCGCCAGGGCCACATCTGCAGGTGCCGAGACCCACCTCACTAACGTGCATGGGGAGGGAGGAGGCAGCGGGAGGGAGGCTGGAGGACAGGAACCAAGGGCTGAGTAGCACTGCGAACCTCACTGGGATGTAGAATTGCAACACACCATTAAAAGTTTAAAATAAATCAATGTGACGAGGACCTTCTGGGAGACGGGGATGAAAGCTCTCTGCCCCCCACCCTGCAGATGTTAATCACGAGCCCTATGGTGTCTTAGGGAAGATCGTTTTGTTTTCACGAGGTATGTGAGTGATATGTTCCTATTTTTTGACACCAAACATTTCAAGTTGAAAGAAAAGGAATTGAATACCTTGAGTGTGAATATGATGACGTCTTTAAGTATCAAAAATTATTAGATTTTTTTTTTTTTTTTTTTTTTTTGCGGTACTGGGGATTGAACTCAGGGGCATTCTACCTCCGAGCTACACCCCCAGCCCTATTTTTTTTTTTACTCTTTATTTTGAAACCGAGTCTCACTAAGTTGCGAAGTGCCTCACTAGGTAGCTGAGGCTGGTCGTGAACCCGGATCCTCCAGTCTCAGCCTCCCAGATGCTGGGATTACAAGCGTGCGCCACCACGCCCGGCTAGATTTTTTGACTCAAAATGAAAACAGCATTGAAGTATTCTACACATTTAAATTTCTAAACATCAGCCACCATAACCCAGTAAAGCAAAAAAGCGTCTAGAGTCCTTCTTATTGTTCTCATTGAGGTGGAAAAGGTCGTGGAGGCCTTAGGGGAGCCTGCCACAGTGGCCCCGCCCAGCTGTCCCCTGGCCACCTCTGGCTGTGACCTCACAGGAGCAATTGTGGGGCGTCTCCAGCACCAGCCACATCGCTGGGCAGTTTGGTGGCTTTGGATCTGATTGGTTGGTTTGGGCTTTGGGCTTTTGTAGGTGATGATGATGATGGTGGTGTGTGTGTGTGTGTGTGTGTGTGTGTGTGTGTGTGCGCGCACATGTACGTGTAGGTGTGTATTGGGCTTGTTATTTTGTTTTTGTAGCTAGCATCATCAGTTGCTGTTGCAGCCCTCGACGGACAGAGCGAGGAGAGAGAGTGGAGAGCAGAGGCCAGACCCCGGGCAGCTTTCCCTGTGAGGATGCCTCATGGGTCCTGAGACAGTCCTAAGCAAGGGCGTCTTCACCCAGCTCCATGTGGCCTCCAAGTCCTCACTGGGACAGAGGTGGCCATGAACATCCTGCCTAAGGAGGAGTAAGTTGCCTTTCATTCAACCCAAATGGATAAAGCATGAGGACTGTGGAGCACCAGAAACTCAGGACTCAGCGAGACCCTCAGCAACTTAGCGAGACCACGTTTCAAAATAAAAACTAAAAGGTCTGAGGGTGTAGGTTGGAGGAAGAATGTCTTGGGGTTCAATCTCTGGCACCCAAAAACAGTGTGCAATGTCAGATGGTCTCTGGTAAGAGTGCCCCTAATTGTCACCTACATCTGCTGAGTCTCCAGGGGTTACGGAGCAGCAATGTTTCCCTTCTGCCGTCTCTACTTCCTGTGTTAGGTGACATCCTCTGTAAAGAGAAGCTTCCCCGGGCTGCTATTAGTTTACCTGAGGACAATATATTTAATCAAGACATAAACGTTTGATTCTTTGTCTTGTTTACACTTATAGAAATGATGGGTTGGTTTCCAAGCGTTCTCCACATCCGTGAGAGTTGTTTGGGGCGAGAGCACACTTTTGTAAATCAGCCTCTGACACCCCATCATCAAGTGGGAAAGGTCAGGTTCTGGGGGCATCAAAGCCTGGCAGAAGGGACAATTCTTGGCACTAGGGGAGCGGTGTGCATTTCTGAGTGGGGCTTACCAGGTGAGCGTGGTGTTGAAAGCAGATTAGAAATGGCAGCCGGGGCAGAGGAGACTTGGGGAGCGAGACCAGGACCACGAGTGAGCAAGGCTTCAGGATGAGCAAGGCCAGCCAGGGACGGCGCCTAGGACTTGGGGCAGAGGTTGGGAACCGGCCAGCCTCCTCGGTTCACTGTCTCTCAGCAGCCAACAGCTGCTGAACCTCCATGGGGCTGGTGAGGAAGACGCTGGAGGCAGGGACCCCGGCTCCACCCTCCCCGCCCGCCATGGCCTCCAGATGCTCCCTTCCGGGTCTCAAGCGACAGGGCACTGCGGCGTGGCCCATCTTCCAGAAACGTCCCAGGATCCCGGCCTCTGGGCATGGCCGGAACAGTGTAAAAGTGTGGTGATGCCCAACCAGGACCCAAATCAGCTCATAAAAACCACGTATAAAAATGTATAAAAATCCATGCTAATAAATAAATAAATAAATAAATAAATAAATAAATAAATAAATAAATAAATAAAGTAAAAAAAAAAAAAAAAAAAAACCAACCCTAGGCACCGGGTGCAGTGGAGCAGGCCTGTTATCCCATTACCGGGGAGGCTGAGACTGGAGGATCACAGGGTCCAGGCCAGCCTCAGCTCCTTAGAGAGGCTATGTTTCAAAATAAAAATGTAAAAAATAGGGCTGGGGTGTAGCTCAGAGGTTGAGGGCCCAGTACCACAATAAATAAGTAAATAAATAAAAATAAAGCACGCAAGCATGACTGCATACCCTCGTAATTCCAGTGCTGGGGAGGCTGAGACAGTAGTACTACTTGTTCCCAGACAGCACAGCCCCTTTCTGAGGTCCTCTGCAACTTAGGGCCCTGGCCCTTCCTCCTAGGGGAGCAACATTTTTCTGGTGGCTCTTTGGACCTCCATGTATTTAAACTGCAGCTCAGCCCCCCACTATCTCTCTGCTTCCCTCTCCTCCCGATCCCCTGACCTCAGGGGGTGCGGGGAAGGCACAGGGGACTGGACTGGATGGGGGTTGGAGTAGAGCCCCATCAGTGTCAAATGGGTGCGGGGTCCAGGGGGTCAAGCCCACACACAGTGACCCAGGGAGTGACCATGGGACCCACCAGTCCATCGACAGCACAGTTCCTGGGGAAGACAGGTCACCCTGGAGAGCAATGGCCACACCAGTACCAAAAAAAATAGGATCCCGAAGTGGGGACATTGCCCTGAAGTCCTCAAGTGGCCACAGTAGAATCACAGGGTCCTTAAAATAGGGAGGCAAAAGGTCAGAGTTCAGGAAGGAGACATGATGATAGGAGCAGAGGAGAGAGACAGAGATGGAGAGACAGAAACAGAGAGACAGAGAGGGAGAAACTGAAATGGAGAGACAGAGACAGACAAGAGATAGAGACAGAGACAGACACAGAGAGACAGAGACACAGATACAGAAACAGACAGAGAGACGGAGAGACAGAGAGACAAACAGACAGACAGAGACAGATGGAAAGACAGAGATTGAGACTGAGCCTGGAGGAACTTCCCTGCCGGTCTGGAAGGGAAGAGACTTGGGGCAGCCAGGAAAGCCAGGAGAGGGAGAGAGGTCTCCTCTTGTCCCCCCAGGACACCCCTGAGGTCCCCACTTTGCCCTTCTGACCTTCAGATGGCCCGATGCTTGTCTGCACTGTGTTGAGCCATGACGCTTGGTGACGCTTGGGGCTGACCTGTCCTCACTGCCTGCTGCTCCTGGAAGCGCACGCCTGGACGGATGTGGTTCTCAGGGCTCCTCCTGCGGCCTCAGAACCATCGAGGAAGCTGCCTGCCATGGCCAAGCTTGCCGGGGGGGCATGGTGGACGGGAGCTGCAGGACACACTTGCACACATGTGACAGATGGGGCTGGTGGCCGGAGACGGCAGCCCAGAGATGTGCACACTTCTCCACGGGGCAACAGCCCCGCCCTCTCTGGCTCTGGGATGTGTTCTATTTGGGCTGCCTGCTATTTTTCTCCAGTCATAATTTCTTAACACCAGAAACCATAACAACCACTAGAATTCATTGAGCTCTTACTGTTGCGGACCGGGCTCTGTTCTAGATGTATGCTGTGGTTCCCAGCTCATTCTTTTCTTTTTGGGTGGAACCCAGGGGCATTCTACCTCTGAGCTATACCCCCAACTCTTTTTATTTCTTTTATTGTTTTTGTTTTGAAACAGGGTCTCACCAGGTTGCTGAGAGACTCACTAGAGTGCTGAGGCAAACCTGCGATCCTCCTGTTTCAGCCTCCCAAGTACTGGGATGACAGGCATGCGCCTACATGCCCAGCTCCCATCTCACTCTCCCAGCCACTCCCCCACCTCCTAGGCGCAGGTCTTGGCTGGCCTTGCTCATCCTGAAGCCCTGCTCACTCGTTGCCCTGGTCTCGCTCCCCAAGTCTCCTCCACCTTGGCTGCCATTTCTAATCTGCTTTCAACATCACGCTCACCTGGTAAGCCCCACTCAGAAATGCACACCGCTCCCCTAGTGCCAAGAATTGTCCCTTCTGCCAGGCTTTGATGCCCCCAGAACCTGACCTTTCCCACTTGATGATGGGGTGTCAGAGGCTGATTTACAAAAGTGTGCTCTCGCCCCAAACAACTCTCACGGATGTGGAGAAAGCTTGGAAACCAACCCATCGTTTCTATAAGTGTAAACAAGACAAAGAATCAAATGTTTATATCTTGATTAAATATATTAGGGTGACCTAATAGTCATTCTACTTCTGAGCTACACCCCCAGCTTTATTTATTTTTATTTTGAAACAGGATCCCACTAAGTTGCTAAGGATTTCACAAAGTTACTGAGCCTGACCTCAAACCTCTGATCCTCCTGTCTCAGCCTCCCAAGTACTGAGATTATGGATGTGTGGCACCAAGCCTGGCTCTCTTCAGTTCCTTCTTCAAAGTAGACATCTTATGAGGTGTTTTGTTTTTGTTTTTGTTTTTAGGAACTGTTAAACAGGTTATGTGAGTCTCCAGACAGGTGCTTCCCAATGTTTTTTCCTTTATCAGTTCCCTAAGGAGTCTTTTTAGGCATTTTTGTTCTCTAGCCTCCCCCTCCTCCATGAAAATTTAGATATGTGTATATCTATTTATGTGCTGTATACATATGTGTGGATTTTGTTATTGTTATTGTTTGTTTGTTATGCTACGGATTGAATTCAGGGGCACTCTACCTCCAAGCTACATCCCCAGACCTATTTATTTATTTATTTATTTATTTATTTATTTATTTATTTATTTTTATTTCTTTGTGGCACTGGGGATTGAACTCAGGGGCTTTCTACCTACCCCCAGCCCTATTTTTTATTCTTTATTTTGAAACAGGGTCTCATTAGGTAACTGAGGCTGGCCGCGAACCCAGATCCTCTGGTCTCAGCCTCCCAAATGCTGGGATTACAAGCGTGCGCCACCACGCCTGGCTTATTTATTTATTTTTTGAAACAAGATTTCACTAGGTTGCTGAGACTCTCACTATGTTACTGAGGCCAGCCGCAAACCTGCAGTCCTCCTTATTGGTGTGTTTTATACATAAAAGGAGTAAGAAATTTTTTCCCACTTTCCCTAGAACCAATATTTTCCCCTGACATCACCCCTGTTGGAACACAATATCTAGACATAAATGCAGACCTCTCTCAGTAACCTAACTGCCCAGACAGAAAGCTGTGACCTTCGAGGAGACCTCTGCATTCTTCTTTGGGGATCCCAGCCCTGAGCCTGTCATGCTAAAGAGGCGCTTCCTTTTAACCCAGTAGCATTCCACTCCCCTCCAGGGACCTTATCACATTTCTGCCTTTCTGTATGTATTTAGGTGATTGTATAACATCTGTTTCTCTCATTAGCCTGTGGGATTGATGAGGTAGAGTAGAAAGAATTAAAAATTTAGGCAGGAAGGAGACATTGGGAAGGAAAGAAAAAATATAGCTTTAAAATCTGGAGAGTTCATAGACCCGGGCCTCACCAGAAATCTTAAACAAAGGCCAGACTTCAGCGACCTCCCATCTTCGAAACCTGAGAAAGGAGGAGGATCTAAGTTGGAAAGCCTACCTATCAACCACCAATACCTGAGAAAGGAGGACGTCCAGACTGCTTCTGTGCCCGCCCCTCTTGAAAGTTTATAAAAAGGCCCGCTTCCTCTCTTCCGCTCTCTTTGCCCGCATGGCCGGGAAGATCTCCGCTTATCTGTTTTCCCCGAGTCCCTCGTTTTCCTAAATAAATGCCTGCCTTTTGTTCCTGACTGGCACATGTTAAAATTCTTTTTATCATGGAGGCCAAGGACCCACGAGTGGGACCTTGTTATCCCACAACAACAGGATCACATGGGTCAGAAGTGCGTCTGGTTTGTCCTCCATCGTGTCTTTTTTTTTCTTTTCTTTTTTTTTTTTTTCCGGTACTGGGGATTGAACCCAGGGACATTCTACCTCTGAGCTACACCCCCAGTCCTATTTTTTATTCTTTATTTTGAAACAGGGTCTCACTAAGTTGTAAGCAGAGGGACACATTAAGCAAGAGGCTTGTCAGGAACATCTTATACAAGACAATGGAGACATTTACATAAGCAGAGGTAAGGGTGTATTTGAGCACAAAGGGAATTTGATTAGGAAAGAGATCTGAAAAATGACAAGTCTTCACAAGTTGAGGTCATTTTTGTCCTGGATTCTAACCTTACCAAAAATATCTTTATATATCTCTTTTCTAAATACTAGTTCATTTTTGCCTTGATTCCTTCCTTAAATCTATATTGGAAATAATCCTACAAAATATCTATACCTAGATATAATAACCTTTTCAAAACAATATACTTTATGGTTTTCTGATAGTTCCCCATCAAGACATCGCATAGTATTGTATATAAAATTACACCTTGACTCAAATCCCAATTTAATAACCTTTGTTGCCTTTAGTAAAGACCCCAAATCTCATGCTTTTCCTTTTCTATATATGCCAACAATTTAGAAGCACATTTAGTAGACTCGAAAGTTATTAATAGATTATCCTTGAAAATCAAGAGATATTATTTGTCTCTTAAACCATTTTTCTAGCACAGAAAAATTCCAAAAGCAATGAAATTTTTATTTTAAAACATTCTACAAGCCGGGCGTGGTGGTGCATGCTTGTAATCCCAGTACTTGGGAGGCTGAGACAGGAAGATCGCAAGTTCATGGCCAGCCTCAGCTACTCAGTGAGGCCCTCTGCAACTTAGTGAGACACTGTTTCAAGATAAAGAATAAAAAATAGGACTGGGGGTGTAGCTCGGAGGTAGAATGCCCAGGGTTCAATTCCCAGTACCGCAAAAAAAAAAAAAAAAAAAAATCCTACAGAAACTAACATAATCCTGATTGACCATTTCTTCAGGGAAAAGGCTTATGTTAATAATTTAAGGATATTTTCAAATCCTGAATTTATGCAGTTTTCGTATTTAAGTTATGTGAACAAAAATATACCCATAAAGCCTCTAATTAAACAAAAATATATGTCCACAAACCCAGGTGATTAAAAAAAAAGAAAAGAAATAGTCACAGTTATACCTCAGGACTAAGAATGGTTTCATCTGAGTCATTCACTAATATTTGTATTTTTTTCTCTAATCTTTTTTTTCTATGGAAAACCAAGGATGGTCTATACTTATTTTAGTCAGATGTCTTAACCACTTTATTCTTTAGTGTAGTTCACATTATTTCAGTCTTTATGTAAGAATCTTTATATAAAGTAGCTACCTTATATAAATAAGAGATTAAAATACATTCAAATTCACATCTAATTCTAGAATACCAAAAGATATTTAGTCAAGCTTCAGCTTCATGTCTTTGAGCCCATTCAAAAATCAACTTTGCCAACCACTTTCTCATCATACATCTATATAGGGAGAGTGTCATTAAGACATTAAAAAATGGCCATGGAATCACCATGCTGGAATGCTTGGTGAGGGGTTCCTCCCTATGGCAGACCAGGGACTCTTGCACTGGTTGGTCATGGCAACAGAGAGTAATGTTTGTCCCGGTTACCAGAAGGAAGGTAGGATTTCCACTGGTGTGTTTTAGGAATAAGTAAGTTGGTATGGGCCGCTGACCAGGTGCCCTGTATTTATACACACCATAGGAGACCACTATGAACCCATATGATATTCACCAGAGTAGAGGTTGTTAGAAATGGACTTTAGGGAAGGCACAAATAAAAACTCATGAAACCAAAAGTAACTCCACAAGGCAACTTAATTCTGGACAGTAGGGTGAATGCGCACTCGGTGGACTGTCCATTCAACCTTTTATCTCATAACAAAAGTCCACTATGCTATTTATTCCCCATTGACTGGAGTGTGATTTTGACAATCTAATACAGTTGGGTTAGTTTTCACTGGGCAGATTTTTACAAAAGGAGTCTGGTGCATGAGACTGGTGCATCTGGGAGTAGAACATGTAGACAAATATACAAAAGTTACAAAATGAATGCCTAAGCTACAATTACAAAATGGAACCATGCTAGTTTCTATGTGATCCTGTAACTTCAATAGAAAGAATTTATCCTGCTGATAGAAAAAGTTTATCATGGCATGGGGACAGAGACTGTTTAGTAATGCCTGTCTCTATAAGTCTCTGGACTAATCCTCATATGCAAGGGTTTAGGTAGAATCCTATCAAAATCATTATAACAATGATAAAGAATGTCAGAACAGATGTCATTATTACCTTCATTTCCTGAACCAGTCCTTCATTTGATTAGATTAGTGAAAGGATATTCTTTTCCTTAATTTTCAGCAAATTCATTTACTAGGGTTGTTAGTCTTTGTACAGCTAAACTATTTTCCCATGTCATCTGGCTAGTAGCATCTAATTGTTTAGCTATTCATTCTACACAATATAAATTAATACACTCTACGTTTTAAAAACAAACAACGTAACATACAATTTAGCATATTGATATTGATACTCTGTTCTCTAGTACTAATAATTTGCTTATTATAAGGGTTATCCATGATTATATGTCTTTTGTTTTTTACATATTTGGCAGTCATCTGTAAATCAAGCATCCTTTTTGATTTTTAGGTGTCTGTTGATGCTGTGCTTACAAAACCTCAAGAGGGACAGATTTAGTTTTATAGAATTTTATGAAGTATCAGAAGTTTTTAGAGAGGAAAACTATTATTTCCTCTGTAAGCCTAAAAATATAAACACCATTATAAATTATAATGTATAATATAAGAGGAATCCAAAGTCAGAATATAGCTAGTTAAATTATGTAGGTGTGTTTTTTTTTAACTGAATCTTTTTATCCCAGAATATCACACTGGTTTCTGGTTTAACTTTCCTGTTGAGTATTCAAAATTAAATAGGTAGTCTTATGTAGGTTCTACATAACCTTTTATAAAATTACTTTACTGTCAAGGTTATTCAAGACTTCTTAGGGTTACTCTTAGGGATTTGTGAGGTTTTCCTCTACCAATTGTGCCATCTGTCAGGATGGGTCATGGTCTTGCTGAATTTCACCACTCCAATGACCCTCCTTTTTACAGAATATGCACTGGTGGCTCAGTCTCTGGGGTCTTCAAATTCTACTTAATCAGATGGCTGGGTAATCTAACAGAATTTGCAGAGCCCTTAGGAGTCCTATAATTTATTCTCTGGATTCCATTTAACCTTGGAGCAAAAGGGCCAAAATATTGTATGTTTCTTCTTAGCCCTTTTATTTTCTTATTGTTTTTTAAGTCTTGATTCTTGGACACCTATCCCCACTCTCAAAGTTGGTACTTAACCTGGAACCGTGGAACCAAGAAATGAGGCAGACAACAGTCTTCTGCTATTGCTAGTTTTATTCTAAGAACTGTGAGCTTTTATAGCCAGCAGAACCCAAAAAGTTATTCATGGTAACAAACTACATAACAGACCTAAGCATACAGCACAATAGATTATTCACAGGAGAAGCTAAGTCAAGGACATTTTGCAAAGAAATTATCTAGTTAAAAGAACATTCGTATCTCCTGGGCTATACAAAATCAGAACATCCTGGTTTGGTAGAAAGCATGAGAACACAACCAAGGTTGTATCTGTATACAGAGCACACTGAGTGAAAGACCTTTGTCTTTCTTCTTGTAGTTTTCTCACAATACTCACTTCCTTCACAAGAAGTTTCCAATGGCCCGTGTTCCAACAGACATCCATAAGGTGAGTTTCACGAATCCTTTTTAATGAATAGGGGTCAACATTATAGCCTGTTTTCTAGGTAATGGTTATCCAAACATTGTTTAGGTTGTTCTGTTAGAAGTTGTACATCGGTAATGTTAACAGATAGCAATTACAAAGATATACAAAGAAAATACCAAATAAAACTATTAGAGACAAAACAAATTTACTTTATATAATAGTTCTGATAATATTTGATGACATAAGCAAATCCCCATCTAAATTTGGCTTTATATATATACTATTTTTTAATCAAAGTGGTATGTTTGAGCACTGCACTGCTAGTTATCTTTGCTTAAAGATGATTATAATTCAATTTAAGAACACAAATATAAACCTAAAAAAATAAAACTAGCACTATATAACAAATTTTTTCAGAGGATACCAGCTTGGTAAACTATCCTCTTAAACTTTGTATTTTATTTTAGAAAATATTTAGAAAGCACAAATATTACAGAGAAGTTAGTAATACTTAATATCACAGATATATATATATATATATATATATATATATATATATATCCTTTACTATTGTAGTGAAATTTAGAATTTATTGCTCAGTAAGGTAACTATGATTAAAACTTTGTGTAGACTAAGTGAATTGACACAAAATCAAATAATGCTTCTAGACCTTCTGTAAGTTTAAACAACAGTGTTAATGAGCAGAAATAAGCTTATTATATGATGAACAATTGTATCCTTTTTATACAATAATAAAACAATCAAAGCAAACAGATGTAAACCAGACATGGAGCTGGAGGAGCATCTATTCTTACATTTTGGGATGCTAGGTAGAAGACAAAATTCTCTCCTTTTTTTAACCTTTTATTTTTTTTTTAATTTTTTATTTTTTGCAGTACTGGGGATTGAACTCAGGGGCATTCTACCTCCGAGCTACACCCCCAGACCTATTTTTTTTTTATTCTTTATTTTGAAACCAAGTCTCACTAAGTTGCGGAGTGCCTCACTAGGTAGCTGAGGCTGGCCGCGAACCCGGATCCTCCGGTCTCAGCCTCTCGAATGCTGGGCTTACAAGCATGTGCCACCACGCCCGGCTTAACCTGTCTTTTAAATACAGTAAAATGTTTTCTCTTTCTACTATAATATCATTTTATAATTTTCAGAATGTATAAAATGGCAGTTGGATTCATGCTTGCTCATCCTTATGGATTGACACGAGTCATGTCAAGCTACCGTTGGCAAAGATATTATGAGAATGGAAAGGTAAGTTTTAGAATTGTCAAAACATGTTTTTCTCAAGAAGACTGCTTTGTTTTGATTACACACTATCTTATTATATTGAATATTCAATAATCAAGCATTTATTTACATGTAGTCCTAAGGCTGTCTCTGTAGTTAGTAATGCAAAGCATATTAAAGATGCAAAATTTACCATTCCTGTCATCAAATAGTATGAAGCCTGCTTCAGCAATATAATAAATGTCAAAACATGCCATCAAAAAATGAAAAAAAATACTTGTGAATAAGAGCAAGATGCAGGGGTAAAATGCATACTTCTCATAAGCATGTACCTTATAGAGTAGATTAGAAGATTATACTTGCTAATAGTTGTCAAGAACTTAAAGCATTGTTTTTTGTGCAGTACAACAAATATGTCTTAAATATCTTTTTAGAAAAGAGTGCTAAAATTGATTAGATTGAGCTGAAGTTAAGTAGGAAAAATATCTTTAAAGAAAATGGAAATTATATATATTAAAGATTAGAATTTGCAGATTATTTCTGGAAACGTAAGAATAAGGGAAAATATTAGAGAGTATGATAAAGACATTAACATGAATAGCAATTTCAGAAAGGAATGGAGTCGTGGATTATTACTTTTTCTATATTTCCTGTAGCCTTTCCACTTTACCAAGACTTCTGCATCATAAAAATTTATGGCATTACCAATTGTTCATCATATAACATTATTTTATACTGGCAATCTTTTTGGACTTTGGCTTTTTCATACACATATTTTTCAAATGTTGAAAATCAAAAAAAAAAAAAGCATAATATTAAAATTCTGGCCAGATTAGTAGAGAATATAAGAATGCATTTACCAAGTGGTAGTACTAACTAGTATTAATTTGTAAAAGATTATATTCAAGGCATTTTTGCATACATTTTTTAGTTTTTTTTTTTTTTTTTTTGCGGTACTGGGGATTGAACCCAGGGGCATTCTACCTTTGAGCTACACCCCCAGCCCTATTTTTTATTCTTTATTTTGAAACCGAGTCTCACTAAGTTGCGGAGTGCCTCACTAGGTAGCTGAGGCTGGCCGCGAACCCGGATCCTCCGGTCTCAGCCTCCCGAATGCTGGGATTACAAGCGTGCGCCACCACGCCCGGC
>PVLC010038453.1:0-14863 GCA_004027655.1 Graphiurus murinus | reverse complement strand
AAAAAAAATAGTATAAAACAGCGACTAACAAACAATAAAACAGATATGCTTCTTTACTGCATTCAGTGTGAGCATATTTTCAGGGCCTCATCTCAACCCACATCTGTCAAAGGACCCCCCGACCCCACTGCCTTGAGGGCTGGACCCTGGCATAAGAATAGCTATGAAAATACTAAAAACAAAAAGCTATGATGAGGTATGAGCCTCCCAGACAGAAAAACATATCATAAAACTTTACTAATTAATATAGCATGTTACTTGTACATAAAAAGACAAACCAAGAGTGGAATTAAATAAGAAGTCCAGAAATAAACCCTAGTACCTATAGATATTTAAGGATTGATAAGGGTGGCATCTCAAATTACTGTGGCAAAGATGGAGTTTAAAAAAATAAAACACCAAAACAATGGCTACCATTGGAAAAAAGATAAAATTAGATCCATACCTTGTATCAAACATAAGAATAAACTATGAGTGAACCAGATATCTAAATGTAAAATAATAATAAAGACACCATGCATGTATGAAAGAAAACCTAAGGGAATTCTTTGATAACATAAGTATAAGAAATTGTTTTCTAACTATAACTCAAAATTTAGATTTAGATGCAATGAATTAAAGAATTGATAAATTTGACTATAAAATTACTTCAAAGAGACTCTAAGAAAAACACCCCCTCAAGATTTTGATCCTACATTCACACTTCATGGAATTTATCTGGAATATGAAGGTGAAGGTAAACTTGTAACAATATGGGTACACACACATATGTATGTACATACACACATATACAAGTTTATTCAGTATGGTATTGTTTATAATTGCAAAATATTGACAATTAAATTACTGGCTACTCATAGAAAAGTGGTTGAATAAACTAGTATATGAAAAATTATAATATATCTGTATAAAAGTACAAGGCATATGTGAACTAACATGGGATAAATTTCAAGATATATTCATAGAGAAAAAGGCAAAAGGCAAAAAAGATATAAATTATCTTTACCTTTTCTGCAAGAAAAAAGTTAAGAAAATATGTGCATCCAACAAATATGTAAAAAAAAAGTTCAAGTTCACTAGCAATCAGGGAAATGCAAAACAAAACTACCCTGAGATTCCCTCTAACTCCAGTGATAATGGTAATCATCAAAAATACAAATAATTATAAATGCTGGAAAGGATGTGGGGAAATAGGAACTCATAAACTATTGGGATTGTAAATTAGCATACCACTATGGAGATCAGTATAGAAATTTCTTAAAAGACTAGGAATGGAGCTGCCTCATGACCCATCTATACCACTGCTCAGTGTCTTTCAAAAAGAATTAAAATTAGAGTACTAGAGTGATACTTGCATTCTCATGTTATAACAGCACAATTCACAGTTCCAAATTACAGAACCAATCTAAATGTCTGAAAACAGATGAATAGATGAAAAAGTACGTGGTATATATACACAATGGAGTTTTACTTAGCCATAAAGAAGAAACAAGTTATGTCATTTGTAGAGAAATAAATGGAATTTGAGATTATGCTAAGTGAGGTCAGCTAGTCCCAGAAAGTCAAGAGTCATATATTTTCTCTCATATGTGGAAGCCAAAGAGAAAATAGGAAAGAAAGCGGACTTCAGATAGAAGAGAGACCAGCAGAATAGTAGAAGGGGTTTAGGGGTAGAAGGATAAGGGAAAAGGAGAAAAGATTTTTAAGGAAGGAAACAGATCAAATAATGTTATGTCCAAATATGAAGGTGTCACTACTAATCTCACTAACATGTATGGGAAGGAAAGACAGGGAGCCATGGGGGACCCAGAAGGAAATATACCAAGTGATGTGTGCATATATAAATTTATCACTTTGAGTCTCATTATGTTGTATAATTACAATGTACTATTAAAATTATAAAATTATATATATGGTATGTAATATATGTATTACTTAATATATATATATTACATTATATATATATATATATATATATATATATATATAGAGAGAGAGAGAGAGAGAGAGAGAGAGAGAGAATAAACAGAACTAGAAAGGATAAACTAGAAATGAATGACAATGGGTTCCTATGGGAGATGATTAGAAATGGGTTGAAAATGATGGAAAAATTAAAATGGGAACATATGGGTTCAAAAAAGTAGCATTTAATATAAATTGTAAGTTACAACTATCTGAATGCATTCTAAATCAGCCATTCTAACTGCTTATTAACAGCTTTGAAGAAATCATTCTTTGAGGAAACGTTTAAAAACTAGAAGTCAAAAGGAATATTTTGGATTATCTGTGGACTTTATATTATCCATGATATTCAAAAGCTCTGTTTCCTCTAGGGATACAAATGAACAAGTGAAACTTTTAAAGTCAGAAGTCAGCTTCTTCACAGCTGGCCATATATATTTATTTTAGATTCTCCAAGGGATTTGATTTACCATATTTTGTTTTATCTGCCACTGTAAATTGGTTATATTGTAGCTCAACTTTCTAAATGTATTTCTAAAATCTACAAATGTTTGATTAAATCAAAGAGATTTTCATTAAAACATGTTTCTCCTCACCCAATCTCCAGAGGCATATTAACATAAAAGATAGTGACGGAGGTGCAAATTTAAAAAGAAAAAAGAAAGAAGAGAAAAGAATAAAATTGCTGCTGAAGGTCTAGTTCATGTGAAAGAGATAAAAATTCATAAGAAAAGAATAATTTATGTTATTCAAGATTTCTAAATAAAGATAGTTAGACCACTAGCAAAAAAAAAAAATTATAGGAATAATTTTGAACCAATTTTGCTCCTCTTGGAATTTAAAAATCAAACCGTTAAAATTAACAGTTGCAGTGTTAACTGTGAATATCTGTTACAATGAAGCAGTTAATCACCAGGAACAGCATATTAAAACTGTTAATTTGTAGGTCTGAAACTTCCTTTTAATTAGAGCTGTAGGAAAAGTTTCCTGTTCAAAGCAAATCTGAGCTCTCATGGCTCTCTGTCATGCTCATGAAATATCACAAAGAAAAATCCTTTGGAAAAGCAGGTCAGAGTGATGAGGAAAAATTCGAATCCTTGATTTGGGAGGATTAAGTTCCCCCCCTTTTGTCTCCCACTCTTAGCCTTTAAAAATAACCTAAGAGAGAATAGCAATTTTGATCTCTGGAAAGTGATCTTATAAAAGCCATCTTACTGGGTAAGTATTTTGCAAGGCTAGTGGGTTACAACTTGGACGACAAATATTAAAAGAGAAAGCAAAGAAGAAGGTACTTACAGAAGCAAGATCTAAAAATCTAAAAAGATAACATGCTAGGAGAGAGCTTTGGGGGCTTTGATAGTACTGTATTTGATGTCAATGAGCTCTGAGTCCAGCTGCTCATGTGCCTTCCTGATTCCAGCATTACCCATGAGAGGTTTGTAAAAGCACTGGTTCCTTAACCATTGCAAAAGAGATTCTGATAGGTGAGTTTGAGGTGAGCAAAGAACATGTGTGTTAGTGGGCATCTTGGGAGTTGCTTACATGGGTGCTTCAGAAACTGCCTTTGAGATATGCTTCCTTTGACTCACATTCTTAAGAATGCTTTTAGCCTCTGATTTGGGGGTGTTCTCTGTATGAATGAGAAGAACCAGCAGAAATAAAATATTGTTTTAGAAGCTTCATCTATTTGGTTTGAAATCTAAATCTTGCTATTTTCTATTTAAACCATAGGCTCTTCATCTTTTTTTCCCTCATTTTTCTTACTTCTCTTGAATAAAATGAGCATCTTTTATTTCATTTTACCTTCAGTATTGTTTCTTCAGTGGTGCTTTTTGTGTATTTCTAATTATTTTCCTGTATACTATACATCTTTAAGTTATAGTCTAATGTAAACTAGTGTTATATTTTGTCTTATATTATGCAATATTCTTACAACAGCATATTTTGTTTCTCCTTTTTCATCTTCTTTTCTAGTGTGCTTATGTAGTTATCTATGTGTATGTTACAGATGTAATTACATGCACAGAATTTAAAATCATAACAATTATTTTTGTTACTCTTTATTTTTTTTTATTGGTGCATTGTAATGATACATCTTTGTGAGGTACAAGCTTATAAAGGCATACATGCACACATCTCTCATTTAACCCTTCCCCAATTCCTGCCCTATTCCCTTTCCCTCTCTCCTTCTCAGGTTCAGTTTAGTGATTGACTTTGATATGTTTGTGAAAGTAAGTCATGTGCATTAGAGTATTCCTCCCCCATCACCTTCAGTTAAGTCACTTTCTTTTATCATCTAAGGTTTCTCCTTCTTCATCTAGACTCCCTCTTATGACCCACTTTCTCCCTAGCTTCCTCATATTAGGGAGAGCATCCGATGTTTTATTTTTTGTGACTGACTAATCTCACTTAACATAATGTTGTCCAGTTCCATCCATTTTCCTGCAAATTACATGATTTTGTTCTTCTTTATGGCTGAGTAAAATTCCATTGTGTACATATCCCATAGTTTTGTAATCCATTCATCTGTTGATGGACATCTTGGCTGGTTCCAGAGTTTGGCAATTGTGAATTGAGCAGCTATAAACATAGATACATATACATTGGTCTGATAGTTTGGTTTCCATTCTTTAGGTAGATACCCAGAAGTGGTATGGCTGGATCATATGGTAGGTTGATTCTCATTCATATGAGGATCCTCCATACTGTTTTCCAAAGTGGTATAACATAATTATTTTTAATGTAGTTATATGTTTACCATTTCCAGTCAACTTCAAAACCTGTGCTGTTTTAATGTAAATTTCTGTATGGTTTCATATTTCCTTCTGCCTTAAGAAATTATTCAATGTTTATAATTGGAAATATCTGCTGTTTATAAATTCTTTTGATTTGCAATTCATAAAATTGATTTTTATATTGTTTTCTGTTTCTTCTTTACAGATACATTAGGTATATAATTCTGTCCTGAGATATTTTATTCCTTTAGAGCTTTGATAGTGTAACTTCACTGCTTTCTAGCTTGCATTGTTTCTGAAGACCAGTCTGCCCATTATTTTCTTTGTTTTTCTCTATATAATATTCTGTCTATATTTATATTTTTCTTGATTTCTTTCTATATAATCTTTTTTCCTCTATGTATGATTGATATTTTTATCAATGTTTCTCAAACATTTAATTATCACACATCTTTTTTTTTTTTTTTGGCGGTACTGGAGATTGAACTCAGGGGCATTCTACCTCCAAGCTATACCCCCAGCCCTATTTTTTATTCTTTATTTTATTTTATTTTATTTATTTATTTTTTTTTGCGGTACTGGGGATTGAACTCAGGGGCATTCTACCTCTGAGCAATACCCCCAGCCCTATTTTTTATTCTTTATTTTTGAAACCGAGTCTCAGTAAGTTGCGGCGTGCCTCACTAGGTAGCTGAGGCTGGCCGCGAACCCGGATCCTCTGTCTCAGCCTCCCAAATTATCACACATCTTAATAGAGTTTTCATTATATTTCTCTGGTTGGATTTCACTCATATTTTTGGACTTTTTGTTTTAAAAATAAATTTTGAATATTTCCAGTTATTATTTATTCAAATATTAATGCATATTATTTTGGTTGAGATATGTAGTCATTTTTAATTTCATATATTATAGTTTTCATTTCTAGGTATCCCATTTGTTTACCTTTAGTATATTTTATTTCTGTTCTTATGTTCCTGTTACCTTTCAAATAATTGAACATAGAAAGTATATTTACTAGAGCCGGGCGTGGTGGCGCACGCTTGTAATACCAGCATTCGGGAGGCTGAGACTGGAGGATCCGGGTTCGCGGCCAGCCTCAGCTACCTAGTGAGGCACTCTGCAACTTGGTGAGACTCGGTTTCAAAATAAAGAATAAAAAATAGGGCTGGGGGTGCAGCTCGGAGGTAGAATGCCCATGAGTTCAGTCCCCAGTACCGCAAAAAAAAAAAAAGTATATTTACTAGGTCTACAGTAATGTCCTTGACTGATAATCCTATCATCGTTCCATCTCTATTTATTCATTTTCTTCTTCCTACTTTTGCCAATATGTTCTTGCTTCAGCTTATGTATAGTAATTTTTAATTGGATACTAGACATTGTGAACATTGTCTTGTTGAGTATAGAATTTTGTTATACACCTTTGTAGTATGCTGAAGCTTTTCTGGAATACAGTTATATAACTTTCTGATTAATGTGATTCTTCTTTATCTCTTTTTATGATCTTTTTTGAAGAGATCAAAGTTAGCTTTAGTCTTAGAGCTAATTCATACCCACTTCTTTATGTAGTCTTCTGAAGTTTCTACTTAATTTTTGTATAAAATGTGGTGTTTCTCTATTCTGGCTTCTATTAGAAGAAATGATCGCCAGCTCTATGTTTCCTGTGAGAATTGTTTTTCATATAGAAACCTCATTAATTGTTCTTTCCTCATAAGTTATTCTTATCCAACACAGTTGGATTTTTTTACTCTCTGCATGCACAGACTTGTATCTAGCCAAACACTCAATGGCACTTCTATGCAGATTTCTAGACCTTATTCTCAGCCCAGCCAATACTTGGTGAATGAATAAAAAAAGATAATAACTTTAATGGTTTATTCTACTCATTTCATTGCATATTAGCATATCATTAAAGCTTATGGGGAAAATAATTTTGAATTAATTTGCCTGAGGGGAAAAGAACATGGTGCTTATTTATAGAGAAACAAAAAATATATTTTCCACCTACCATGGAATACATTTTGAATCTAATAAAGGAATAACAATAAGATAAAATAATTATCGCTATCCTAAAATACTTAATTTTGACCCATTCTTTTGAGTATTCATTTACTGGACAAATTAGGCATCGCATTAGCTGGCAAAAATCAGCAACAAATTATTATAAGAACCTCTACATTAGCTCAAACTTTTAGTCCTTAGTTAAGGCTTTTAGTCATACATCACTTTCTGCAAGTATTCAAACCTTAAAAGATTTAATTTTCCAAACAAGGAAAAATAGGCCTCTTATATGTAGGGTCAAGGATAAGAAAAAGGATTCTTTTTTTTCCAAAAAGTTTTTGAGGAAATTTTTAGATACAGAGTGACCTACAAAGTAAAGTTAAAATATGGTTGAAAATTGTTGCCTGATTATCCCTCAATTGCCTAGAAAATATATCTTTTAAACCTGCACAAATTCCTATGTTCTGCTAAAAAATACTACACTATTTTGCTTCATAATGCAGTTTTTGTTGTTACCATTTATATGTTATGGAGAATCTAAATGGAATAAAATTCAAATAATCCCATTATAGTTAGATATAACTACAACAGGAGCTGATATAGTTGAGTCATGAGGGTTGCAATCCCAGCAATGGATAGACCCATTGAAATGGATTTATCTGTTTGGTGGCCTGGTCTGGTAGAGTCTTTCTGGAGGAGGTGGATCTCTGGGAGTGCAGCTTTGGGGATTATATAATAATCACCCTGTTCTCTCTCTAACTTCCAGTCTCCATGATATGAAGAGCACAGCCCATGTGCTCTCCCTCTCTCTTATCCTCAGCACCATTCCCTGAGATCCATGGTCCCCAGCCTCACATGAACTGAACCCAAAATCATAACAAAATAAATCTTCTTTCACCTAAGTTACACAGTCAATCTTTTTGATCATAGCTGTAGAGAATGCTAACCAGAACAAACCAAGATTATACTGCTCATAATTTGATATTTAATAAAAATACTATGTTATATTTTGATCATAATAAATATTATAATAATGAAATGAAGATATGCCCCATATAAATAAATAAGAAAATTTCTGGGTAAATCTTGTATACTTAAGAGAGCTGGACTAGAAGTCACTGTTTTAGCCACTCATTGTAGATATCAAATATGATTCATAATTCAGGTCATTAAAATGTCCCCAAATGAGAATGAGAAAGTCTTTAACAACTAAGGAAACCACTAGTTTTTCTCTAAAAAAAAGTGTTTGGTACTGATGATATCATTAAATTTGGATAGTTTCATTCTCATATACCCTTAAATATATTCCTTTACCCCAAAATGCCTCCCTTACTCCATTCTTTGCTGGACCCTCTCTTCTACATGCCAGATGAAATCAGATCTCAGCATGCCTAAAAACAGACATAAATTCCTCCCAAGAATATCACTCTGTTAATCATGATGCCAGTTTTTAGGAGTGGAGTTTTTCAGTTTTGTATTGCAGAAAAGTAAAATATTACATAACAAAAAATCTCAATTTACCTTAAAATTCTATACTAGATTAGGTTAATGCATTTTTCCTTCCTTTTCTCTCTGAGTCCTTTAATATACCAACACTAAACAATTTATAATAATTTAAGGGAAAAAAAGAATAAGTTGAGATAGACTTCATCTCAAATACTAAGCTTTTTTTGGTAGTAGGTATTGAACCTAGGGGCATTCTACCTCTGAGCTATACCCTAAACCCTTTTTTATTTCTGTATTTTTTCAGGGTGCATTGTTTTTTTTTGTTTTTTTGGTTGGTTTTTTTGTTTGTTTTTGTTTGTTTGTTTGTTTGTTTTTGCGGTACTGGGGATTGAACTCAAGGGCATTCTACTTCTGAACTACACCCCCAGCCCTATTTTTTATTCTTTATTTTGAAACTGGGTCTCGCTAAGTTGTGGAGTGCCTCACTATGTAGCTGAGGCTGGCCTCGAACCCAGATCCTCCGATCTCAGCCTCCCGAATGCTGGGTTACAAGAGTGTGTCACTACACCCAGCTCTTCAGGGATGCACTGTAATTATACAACATAGTGAAGTTCAATGTAATAAAAACATACATGCACACAGCACATGATACTTGGTGTGATTCCTTCCAGATCCCTCTCATTTGAATTAAGCTAATATATATGCTAAATATTTTATATTTTTCACAATTTTAAGATGCATAGAATTTTGAAGTCATGTAGATATTTTCAAAATTTTAGTCAATTACTTGAGCATGTTTCTTGCAATATATCTCATTCCCACAAATTAAAATAGCAAATAGGGCTAAAATGAAAATTATATTAAATTTTAGTTTAGTTATTGATAATCTTGGTTTCACAAGATCATAGGTATTAAAAGTAATACCTATGTACCTGGGGCAGGGGGGAAGAAGCTTAATACATTAGTACAATATTAATAAACACTAGCATAGATAAATTTCCTTAAAAAAAAATAAGGTTTCCTCTATTCATAAGAAATTTGAATTAGGACAGTCAGTACCATGGATAGCTCCCTTTGAGAAATGGTTTATGAGACTTGCCTTTTATCTTTTACAGTTGCCTGGTTTATTCACTTGCTTCTATCCTCTCTTTGGGAATGGGCTCTTTCTTCTTTTTAGAACACAGTTCCTGGCCGTTTTGGAAATGAACCATTCATGAGCCTTTCTCTGGAATGAATTCCTCTATCATAGCCTTCTCTTAAACTGTATCCCCACATCCCTAAATAAACTTCTTATGTTACAAGAAGGAGAAGGAGAAGGAGAAGGAGAAGGAGAAGAAGAAAAAGAAGAAGAAGGAGGAGGAGGAGGAGGAGGAGGAGGAGGAGGAGGAGGAGGAGGAAACTGTTCCTGTGGCTTCATACCATATTTCTCCCTAGAGCATTTAGACTTCATCAATTCTTTTTCTTTCTTTGATGGACTGACAAGATTTTCCAAGGTACAGTACCCTCTATACTGAGAAGGCTTATCCATACATTCTCCATATGTTTTGGATAAGATACTACCTATGTAATTGTAGAACCTTCATTCCTTCTTACCACAAAATACTTCAAGTAGATAGGACAACAGAAAGCCCAAATTTTCCATGTGCAATACTCCCACATATTTTAGGCAGGATCATCTTGTCTTTAGAACATCTTTTCTTTATTTCTTTTATCTACTTTGTTCTTAGAGTCTATGCTTTCCAAGAGATTCTTTTCCCTTTTCTGTTATTGCCCAAATTAGCACTCCTGTCACAATTCAAACATATTTTATGTTTCATCACAATTTTTTGTGGTAGTGAGCATTGAACTCAGGGGTGTTCTACCTCCAAGCTACATCCCCAACCCTATTTTATTTTTTATTTTGAAACAGGGTTATTAAGTTGGTGAGGGATTCCTGAGGTGGTTAAGGCTGGCTGCAAACCTGCAATTCTACTGTCTCAGACTCCAAGGTATTGGGATTGCAAGCATGTGTCACCACACCTGGCTGTTTTATCACAATTTTAAAACACATAGAATTTGCTATTGAAACCATACAAGCATTTTCATATTTTTAGTAAATTGCTTGAACATGTTTCTTGCAATAAACCTCATTCCCAAAAAGTAAAATAGCAATCATTGAAGTGGACCATGTGTATATTTTAGTTTTGAGCATATTTAAGCAGGGAAAGACACCAAATAGAATTTCATAGAGTGAGAAAAATATTTATTCACTATAATTTGCCACATGATGAGAGTGATGAATAATTTATAATATTAAAACTAAGAGAGAAAATGTTATTTTAAAAGCTCATCCAAGATTTTTCTCAGGGAGAAAATTTGTCTGTTTTTGGACATACTTTAATGTGCTGATTTAGTATGAAGTTAAGGCTATCTAAGTATATCTAGGGGGGACTGAAATGAGACAAGATGAAGTAGTTAGAAAAAAGATAATCTCATAATAAACAAATATGATAAATGTATTAGCTGGGTACTTCTGGTCTGGATGACCTGGGATGACCTATATATAGGAGTGAACTGTGTGAGGCTTTTGAGAAAAGAGAATGGCAAAAGAATGTTTAGGAATGTGAATTAGTAATATCGGTAATTTTAATATGCTGCATGCCTAGTAATGTGATGTTATTTTTTAATGTGATGTTATTTCTGTCAAATCATCAAGAAATAGTTACTGCATTACAAGTCTTATGCTATTACTCTTTTATAGGAGGGGAAAAATTAGGACCTAACAGAATGGAGAAATGTGGAAAATTAGGATAAGGATAGGCTCAAAGGAATTATAGGGACAAAGAACATAACTATAGAGGTATTTTCAGCACAGAGGTACCCTGAAAAAAAGAAAACACCTTGCCCTTCTAGAAAAAATATGTTAACAAATAGTAGAAGAAACATCAAATTATTCCTTTAAGGAATTAGAGTCTTATCTAATCAAAATTTCCAAAGATAGATGCTCTTGTTTATAATAAGCAATGAAGAATACTGCTATGGTTTGAATGTTTTTGTCCTTTCTCAAATTCATGTGTTGGAAATTAAGTTTCTAAGGAAACATCATTGGGAGGTAGGGCCTAATGAAAGGTATTTAAGCCATGAGGTCTCTACTCATAAATATGTTAATGCCTCTATATAAAAAAGAGTGGATTTTGTCTATTATGCTCTTCTGCCATGTGAAGAAATGTGCACTTCCCCTCTGGAGGATACAATATTGAGTATATCATCTTGGAAAGGATTCTGGGCCCTTAATAGACACTAAACCTGTAGAAGACTTGATTTTGGAATTTCCAGCTTTCAGAACTGTGAGAAGTAAATTTCACAAATTAGCCAGTCTTGGTATAACAGTCTTTTGTTATTGCAGCACAAAATGGACTAAGACAAATACCTTAGTCTGATAGTTTTAAGATTTAATTTATCCTCACCCACTGTATTTATTAAAGTCTCTCATTAACTTATTTCAAGTTATATAGTTCAAAGTAACTGCAAATGTGTTATTATAGCATGCCAGAAACACTTTAATAATGAATACTTTAAAGAAAATGTTTAAATTTTAGGAGTCAAATGAAAATATAATCACAACATTTATAGCTGACCTTGGTATGAAGACGTATATGATGTGGTGATTTTAATAATGACAGTGATATTTAAACACTGTACCCATAATCTGTACCCATACTATCCCTCATTTTATATATACTGGCATTATTGAAGGACTCTGTTTCAACCACCTTCCAAATCCCATACTTTTCAGTTTCTACTAAGCTTAAAATTTTCATTTTTCAGTTTTAAATTCAAGTTTCTAAATTTGAAATCATCTTTCCTTAGTTCCAACATGCTTTCACATCTTTCCTATTGTTAAATTATATTACTGCTACTAGCCACTCATTTGCTAAATGGTAAGACATGACCTCACCTTTTCTATTCCTCTCACTGCTGCCTCTTTCCACCTTCCTATAAGATAGTTAGGAGGTTTCTCTTTATCCATTTCTCTGTTACTACATTTTCTTTTTAATTGGTAGAAATATTTTTTTCTTGATTATGTTTTTTTTAATTGGTGCATTGTAAGCATACGTCTTTGCTAGGTACAAGGTGATAAAAGTATACTTGCACCATTTCTCATTTAACTCTTCCTCAATCCCCACCCCACTCCTTTGCCCTCCTTCCTTCTCAAGTTCAGTTTAGTGATTGACTTTGATATGTAAAACTACATCTTTTAGCTTCTGGAATCTGAAGTCACTTTTCCTACAACTCATATTCTTCATAATCATGCTAAAATACAAATCTGATTATGCTACTCTCCTCAAGTATACCATTTAAAAGCTTGGGTTTCATTATGTGATTAACAAGTCTTTAAGACAAGACCTGTAATGTTTAACAGACTACCATTTTAATTTTACCATATAATACTTCTCTAAACACCCTTTATATATTAAACATCAAAAAAATTTCCATTTTTGAAAAAAATATTTATTTTTCCATGTTACATCCTGATACTCTTTTCTCCTACCGAATGGATTATTGTTTATCCTTAGAGTTGAATTGTTAGTATTTCCTTAGAGTTGAATTGTTAGTATTCTTCTAAGAAAACTATAAATTTCACCAGCAAATCAGAACTAACTACTACTGTTTATTCATGTAGAATTTATTAAAATCTTCATACATCCCAAATGACAAATTGACTTTCTTAGACTTAGTTATGTTTTCTACCAATCCACAGCACATTGAAAAATAATTGACCAGACAGTAGAATTCCATAGTTACTTCTTTTGTACCTATGAACAAAAGTTATTAGTTCAACCATGTGGGAATAAAGTTAATGACCTTACTCTGGAAGCAAACATTTAAGAGAAGGTAGTATAAACAGCTTTGCAGAGTCCCCAGAGCACTGCAGGCTGAACAAGAAGATTGGAGAAGATTGAAGTCGCATAGCAGATGGTATTAGGGAATACTTCCATTAGACTAAGAACTTACCTTCAACAGGCTTACAGAAATAGCAGAAAACATCCAACATGAGAAAGAGTTAGGAAATAAAAAGGAATTTGATTTACTTCCCCAGGACTGAAAGTCTGGAGAGAAGTAATACTCTATCAGCATAATCATAAAGCCAGCTAGATGACACAGAGCTGCAGAAAGACCAGTTACACATTAGCACACAGACAAAAAGGAAGGCTTGGGTCAATGGAAGGAGGATCATGAGCATAAATTAAAAACTAAGGGGATATTTATCCAAAAGATATTGGGGAAAAAAACATGAAGAAAAGAGTTTTTTCTAGACAGGTGAGATATAGAGAGAATAATGCTTTTCTGAGTTTCATGAGGACCTAAACACTGAACAGATGAAGAGGAGTTAAGGAGATTACAGCCCAGCAAAAGATTACAAAAAAGAGACTTATGCCTAATAGAGTCAAACTACAACATTCAGCAGATGAAAAAACTTAGTCTCAGAGAACACAGGTGTTTTCTCTGATACTCCAGCACTTGACACCAGGGAGGATTGACACCCAACCCCTTAATACCTAACCCAGGGTCTGTTATGGGATACCATCATAAATTAGGGGCTTTAATAAATAATGCACCACAATTTTGGAACATTCTTTACAGGACCATGTGAGTGAAACTCTTTTCATACGGATATTATTGCTAGTTTGGTCTCTTGAGATATAACTATCTTGATGAAGGGTACAACACCGAAAATCTCAGCCATAAAATTGAGTGTAGGATAAAGTCATTTGCCCTCTTTCTTGGCCTTCACTAATAGATCCAGCTGTGTGAGGGCACTCTTCAAGGGTGAAGTTTATGGTTAAGATTTATTCTATAAGAGAGAGATAAGAGCCTGAAAGTCAGTGTGGATAATTTTATTTTTTCTTTGTTATTTACACAAAGAAAGATCTGTATGCTTCAAAAGCCAAGTTATATCTACAAGTCAAAATATTTATGTACTGCCATTATTTATTTCTTCTTTGTTCCCATAAGCCATTAGCAAAAATTTTTCATTTTTTAATATATCAGTTTTCCTCAGTCATGTTGTAGTTGATAAAAAAAATGTGTGTGTACATTCTTGGGCACAGGCTTATAAGGGAAGCTGGAGTACAACAATCTGATATAGTTTATACATATATAGGATTAAAAAAGAGTTGAGTGTGGTGTGGTAGTGCATGCTAGTACTTGGGAGGCTGAAGCAGGAGGATGGCAGGTTTGAGGCCAGAGCATAGTAAATTAGCAAAACCTTGTTTCAAAAGTAGAAATAGAATATGGCTGGAGAGTATGTCTCAGAGTTAGAACAACCCTTGGTTTAACCTCCAGAGCCACAAAAATTAAAAATGGAATAAAAAAGGAATAGATGAGGTACACATCTCAGTTATCTGGTAATATCACAAGTTAGATACATTGAGAGCTAAAGCTTCTGTCCTTCATGTTAACTGTTTCACTATTTTTATAAATAATTAGAATGTATAGAAGGTATGTTATGATATAAATCTGACACGCACAAATCTAGGAAAAGTAAAAATTACAATGGTTATTAAGTTAATATCCAAGATGATCTTCCCAGATTGAAACAATGGGTTGGTCAAGAGTTTAAAAATATGAAACTGAAAAGAAACGAATATTAAATATCACATTTAGTTTAAAAAATCAAGCCGGGCGTGGTGGCGCACGCTTGTAATCCCAGTACTTGGGAGGCTGAGACCGGAGGATCC
>PVLC010038452.1:0-15777 GCA_004027655.1 Graphiurus murinus | reverse complement strand
CTAGGGAGAAAATGGGACATAAGAGGGACTCCAGGTGAAGGAGAATTCTTAGGTGAACAAAAAATTTGACGTAATGGAAGGTAATGGGAGGAGGGGGGACACCCTAATGAGCATGATGTACTTACAAGATCACATCAAAGTCAATCACTAAACTGACCAGGAGATAGGGGGAGGGTGGGTGGGAATTGGGGAAGGGTTAGTGAGAAATATGTGCATGGATGTCTTTACCTGTACTAGCTTGTACCCAACAAAAATGTGTGATTAACCCTGTTGTACCCAAGAGATGTATAAAAATCCATGCTAAAAAAAAAATACATTAATTATAAAAAAAAGAATTGTAATAAGAGAAAAAAAAAGAATCTAAGACAAATCTTCTTGATAATACAAATGACATCTTGAGTCTTCTATAGTTCCTATGTTGCAGAGAATAAAATGTAAGGAATTCATGTCCCATACCAGGTTGAGTCACCCCAGATTGGTGTTCAAACCATTTACTTCATTCAGTTAGTCATTTACATTATGTTGCCTGGAATTCCTTTCATGTTTTTCCTATATTAAAATATTTTTCTATTTTTATGTAATAAAATAATGTATAATTGAAAAAAAAAACAAATAGTATACACTGAAGCTCTAACATTGGTATTATAATGCAAAAAGTTCTAATTCGGAGAAAAGTCGAGTATCAAAGTCTATGAAACAAGTCTCAAAAAAGCAAGTGTGCCTCCAGCTACTTAATATGTGGAGAGAGTAATATAAGACTCAAGAACCTACCTCAGAGAGGACCAGCAGCGTGTTGATAGAACAGTGTTAGGGTTAGGTATAGAACAGCCCCTTGAAGAGCTCATAAATTGATGTTTGGAACTGATATAATTGAGTCATGAAGGCTGTAATCTCAAAGGTTGGTCAAGTCATTGTAATGGATTTACCTGGATGGTCCCAGGAGGTTTGGCCTTGGGGATTATATATGGATTCTCCTCCTCCTGCTCTCTCACATGCTTACAGTCTTGGTGATGTGAGCACAGTCTACGTGCTCTTCCTCTCTCCGCTTCCTGCCACCATGCTCTGAGATTCTCGGACCCTGGCTTCACATGGACTGAGCCCAAAACCATAAGAAAATAAATTTTCTTCCCTTTAAGTTATATGGTCAGATATTTAGATTATGGCTGAAAGAACGCTGATGGATACAAATAGGAACAGTGATATTTCTCCACTCACAGTCCAGGGAAAGTCCTGGAGTAGCTCAAAACAGATAAATGCAAAAATAGAAATTACAATTTTCTCATTACTATTACTGTATAACAAATTTCCTTAAAACTTAGTGACTTAAAACAACCATTTTACTATGCTCATGGATTTGTTGGATCAGAAATTTGGAAAGTGTAAAGCAAAAATGACTCATTTCTGTTCAGTGGTAACACTGACCTCAGAACTGATGGCTATAAATTGGGTTACATAAAGGATCATTTGTGCACATTAATCTAGGCTGGGATGACTTGAAGACTAGGACTGCTGACCAAAAACTCACATATGCCTTCTCCTCAGAGAGGGCAGAGCGGTGCTGGGGAAGTTAGACTTTTTACATGGAAATTCAGTACTCCTAACAGGAGTGTTCCAGAGAAAAAAACTAAAGCTGCACCATCTCTTCACCCAGGGCTATGGTTTGGATATGGTTTGTGTTTGTCTCCAAAAGGTTAGTAAAAAAGCATATGTTCTCCCTAATATGCGGATGCTAGGGAGAAGATGAGGCATAAGAGGGTCTCCAGATGAAAAAGGAGAGACCCTCGATAAGCAAAATGGCGGGAGGTGGGGGGGGGACACCCTAATGCACATGATGTACTTTCACAAATATATCAAAGTCAATCACTAAACTGAACTTGAGAAGGAGGGAGGGTGAGGGAGTGTGTTGGAAATTAGGGAAGGGGTTAAATGAGAAATGTGTGCATATATGCCTTTATCAGCTTGTATCTAACAAAGATGTGTGATTACAATGCACCAATTATTATATTAAAAAAATTTTTTTAAATAAAAATAAATTTGGTTTACGAATCTCCCATTAAAAAAAAAAAAGGTTCATGTGCTGGAAGCTTGGTTGTCACTGTGGTAACACTGGGGGTTGGTAGAACCTTGAAGAAACAGGGACTATTGGAAAATGACTAGGTCACTGGGGCATCACCTTCAAAAGACCCTGGTTAATTCCCATGAAAGTGAGCTAGTAGAAAAAAGAGCAAACTTGGCCCCTGAATCTCTTGTTTTCTATCCCAACATGTGACCACTCTCTCCCCATCACACACACTCCCACCATGATGCCCAAAAACCTGACCACCACAACTTAGAGGAAGGAAGATTTATTTGCTCATAGTCTTGGAGGTTTCAGAGGTTGCAGTCCATGTTAAGCAAGGTGAAGACTCTCAAGGCATGGCATGCTCAGGGCATGGCATGGGGAGCAAAGAAACAGAGTGCAAAGGCTCTACTCTCACATCGTGGGTGGAGGCTGGAAGCAAAGAAAGCAAGTTAGAAGAGGGGCCATGGACGTACATATACCCTCGCCTCTCTCCTAAATACTTCACCTTAACCTAAGATATCTAAATTCATTAATTATGTGAAATATTATAATGTATTTGTTCTGATTTTTCCCCTGTGAAATTTTTTATTCTTTATTGTTAATTGATAAAATAATAATTATGAATATATATATGTATATTCCCCCAGACCACAACCCCAGTGACCCACCTCCAGTCACATCCTACCTGCTTACCTTGCCACTCAATAAATTCATTAACTTATTAAGAAGTTCATCAAAAATCCACAAACTTTTTAATGGATTTATCCATTGAGGAAACCAGAACCTTCCTAATTCAATCATTTTACTTCCAAACATCCCCATGCTCTCTAAGGAGCAAACAGATGTAGCCACCTGATCTTAGACTCTCAGCCTCCAAAATTATGAGCCAAGTAAAACTAATTTCTTTTTAAAGTATTCAGCCTCTCAGGTATTCTGTTATAGCAACAGAAAAAGAAGTAAGACATTCAACTTGGAAATCACATAGTATCACTTCCATCGTACTCTTCTGGTCAAAGAAATCACAAGCCCACCCAGATTCAAGGGATACTGTCATAGATTCTACCTCTCAGTGGGAGAAGTGACAAAGAAGTTTGAGGCCAGGTCTTAACATCAAAAAACACAGGTTTGATTAATATTTTCTCCCATGACATTTAAAATTCTTTCACAATTTTGCAAACCTTTATAATTCTTATGAAAGGAAAAAGAATAGAAGAGTTTTCAAGGCTGGGATGACCATATGCTGCAGTTCTCCCATGAACCATCCCAGTTTGTACATGTTATCCCAATGCAATTATTATAGATTTCCCTTCACTCTTAAACGTGTCCTATAGAAGAAAGCCTTATATAATCATCCTATGTGATATTAAGTTGCCCTAATTCAAAAATAACACAGTAACATTTATACCCTCACCTCTCTTGTAAATACTTCACCTTAACCTAAGATATCTAAATGCACTAATTATGTGAAATATTATAAATGTACTTGTTCTGATTTTTCCCCTGTGAACTTTTTAAATTTTTTATTGTTAATTGATAAAATAATAATTGTACATATGTATTTATGAAACATGGTGATATAATTTGATCCATCTATACATGATGTAATGATTAAAACAAGGTAATTAGCACTTCTAGCTCCTTACATATGTATCATTCCTTTGTGTTGGAAGTCTTAAAAATCCTCTTTTATTGTTCTTTATAAAAGATACAACAAATTGTAAACTATAGTCAACCTGTTGTGCTATAGAATACTAGAACTTCTTCCTCCTATCTTACTGTATTTTGGTACCTATTACCCAGCCTCTCTTTATCCTCTCTCCCTAGCATCCTTCCTAGCATCTAGTGAGCACTATTCTACACTCTACATCTATTCAGTACTTATATTTCTATGCCTGGCTCTCTCACTCAGCATAATGTTCTCCAGTTCCATCCATGCTGCCACAAATGACAGAATTTTACTCTTTTAGAGTTGAATAACATTCCATTGTGTATACATACCATATTTTCACCCATTCATCCATCAATGAACACCTTTGTTAAGCAAATGCACTTTGTTTGTTTGTTTGTTTTTTCTTTGTTTGGGCAATATAGCAGTTAATTTGCCAGTATGCAAATATACCAACCAGTAGTTGATGGCAAGAATGTGGGAGAACCAGGACCCCATGATTCCAAGGATCTCTCCCCTGATTTAGGTCCCACAACAAGTTAAAAGAGTAGAATATAAATCCAGTTTTGTTATTCATGTAAGGAATCAATGTTTTCCATGCTATTTTTTGTAAAAAAAATAAATTCTCAGTATTCACAGAGTATCACCTTCTTCATGCTTTCATAAATCTTTAAGTGTTAAAACACCAAAAATGAACTATATAACTACACTGCACACCATATAGGCTTTAAAGGGAGATTTTCCTAATTAATCTTTGAGAATACATGAGTAAATGAAGAGTCAAACAGTTTTTCAAATAATTTCAAAAGACTGAAACTTTTGTTGCAATTTTTTTAAGCAAAGGAGGTTTTTTTTTTTTTCTTTTTTTAAATGGAGGTCTTTTTTTCTTGGGCACTTTTTGTACAAGCCAGAGTACCAGCTAATAATAAATTACATATATTTACAACTCAGTTAATACTTTCTCCTAGATATAAGGCCATTTTGTTTTGATCTAATATATTTTTCTGTCAATAATATTGCCATTTTAAAGGTAATAATATTCAGCAAAGAAGAAAAGTGAAAGGAACTTGGTTTACATTTAGCTAAGAAACATTTAGAATATTAACTATGAATGTTTGTAGCCATCTATAAAACTCTTACTATGCCAGCAATGGGGCTACTATAGTTGGATATGATTTGTTCCCCAAAGATTCACTTGCTGGAAGCTTGGGTGGAACATTTAGAGATAACAAAGGTTACAGAGACTCCACCCTCATAAATGGATTATCTTTCTCAAGACAATGGATCTGCTGTTTCAGGAGCAAACTGGATCTCACAAGCCCAAATTTATTACTGAGAAAGTGGGCTATTCATTAAATAGGCCACTCATCAAGTTTGGCTTCTTTGGCATCCATCATGGGCTACTTTCACATGTGTTGGTGCTGTGTAATGTCATCCACCATGAGACCCTGCCCATAAGCCAAGCAGAGGCCACTACCCTGCTCTTGCAGCTCTATAACTATGCGTAAAATAAACTTCTATTTATAAATCACCTAGCCTTGGTTATTTTGTTATAACAACACAAAATGAACTCTAAGACAGGGGCCTTCTCTGATCTGTGTCCACATGGCTAGTATTGAGAGTTTTCCACCAAATTATCTACTTAAGGATTTTCCATTAATAGGCTATTCATTTATCTTTTCAACAGGTTCAATTTATGTTGGGAATAGGAAGAGAATATATGGTTTGAATACAGAATGTCCCCTGGAAAAGCATTTTTACATTTAGCAATGCAAAAATGTTCAGAGGTGAAATAATTGAATCAGGTTCTAATCTCATCAATGGATAAATTCAGTGAAGGGTTAATAATTCGAATGGATTTTCTCGGTGATAAACAGGTGTGGTATGGCTGGAGGAGGTAGGTTACTGGGGGTGTGGCCTTGGGAACTATATCTGTCTGATCACTTTCTCTCTCTCTCTCTCTCTCTCTCTCTCTCTCTCTCTCTCTCTCTCTCTCTCTCTCTCTCTCTCCTTCCCCATGAGATGAGTTACTGTCTTCTGACACATACTGTGCCACCATGATGTCTGCCTTAGAGTTGACTAACTATGGACGTACCTCTGAAACCATGAGCCCTAATAGACTTTTTCTTCTCCAAGTTATTCTTGTCAGTTATTTTGGTCACAGCAATAGAAAAGTGTACTAAAAGAGGTCCATCTGTCTTAATCTGATTTTATTGTTCTTATGTTAGAAGAAACTCAGTTCACACAAGTTAATTTCCACACAAGTTTGTAAAGAGTTTAAATAGCAGTAAAGCACTATCCAAACTTCTCCCTGGTTTAACTTCCAGAACGTACCACACCTCACATTATCACTCTCATTTCATCTGTGAACCTATTCCACTTACAATTCTGTGCCAGGAGTCCCCAAGACCAGCCTCAAATTCAGTTATTTGCTAGGAAGACTCACAGAACTCACAGCTACAATGTATAATAGTAAAAGGATACAAAGCAAAATTGGTGAAAGAAAAGTTGTAAGAAGCAGAGTGTGAAGTAAATCAGGAACAAACTTCCAAGAGTCTTGTCCCTATAGTCATACAAAGCAACTTAAACCGTCTAGCTTGAACTGTGGCACATGTGAAATGTTAATGGAATCCCATTAGAGACTCAGTACCCAAGGTTTTTATTGAGAGCTAGTCATACAGGTAATTCTGCCTGGTACATATCAAAATACCAGACTCTCAGAATGAAAGCACATATTCAGCATAAGCCATGTTGTCTGCACAAATAGTTTAGGCACAAACAACCCTTATCAGTCAAGGAACAGTGGACCATATAATTAAACCACAATGTGGCACCATTACGGTTCACTGGCATCAATACCCAGTTACAGGAAATACCGTGGCAGCATCTTTAGAAACACTGTCAGTGAGATGAAGCATAAAATGGAAAAGTAGGCTTCCTACAAAACACATTCCAAAAATCTAAGCACTCAGATGCCATTCAAGGGCTGACCTTGCAACCAGGCCTTTCTCAAGAGGGTCATAGGCCAGCTATGTAACCTTTTCTGTACAGCATCCTTATTACTTGAAACCTAGAGGTTTGACTTGAACACCTTCCCCAAATCTTTGTCCTCTGGAAGAATCATTCTTCCTAAATTTTTGCAAACTCCTTTACTCCTTTTCTTAAGGTCTTCAGTTGAGTTTTTTGGTTGCTTGTTTTGCCTCATCTGACTGACTTCATCTACTTGGGAATCAAAGAGAGACAGTTCTACATCTCCAATGCCAGTATTCAAGGTATAATGATGGCAGAGAGCCAGTAGGCAGAGATCTCACCTACTTTTGAGGCTGTCCTGTTCAGTACCCCAAGTTCTTTTCCAGCAATGTCACTCTTAACACCTTCTGTTCTCACATCTAGCAGTGCTTTTCCCATTAAAATAGCAGTACTAATTCAAACGGGATGATGTAAAGTTTCAAATCATGCCCAAGAAATTCTCATTAGGGAAAAAAACAGACATACCATATATTGGTTTACTTATGTAATTCTCCACAAATCCATTTCTAAAACAAAGAGGTTGCTTTGGCACCTATTTCAAGTTACTTATCAGGTCCTTGTGTAATCTCCTTCCCTTTTGAGAAGGTGAGCAGAGATATTTTAATATACTCTATATAAAATTGTCCTTCAGGGAATTTCTTAGATGCTTCTAAATTTAAAAGGAAGAAATGAACCTTTTATAAAGCTCTGTGGCTACAGGCAAAAAATACCTTTGGCGGGAATTTTCTGCCCCTCTGGAATACTGTTTGACATTGTAATTTTATACCAATCTAGTATTCAGAAATATCTGCATCAGTGTGTCTCAAAAATCCATCCTTGCAATATTTGATTTTTGCAACACAACATCTCTGATTCCCCCATTTTCATGAAACTCGAGTTATACTTTAGAAACTGTTTCTCCCATAGATCATTTTTAATTCAATTTAAATTAAGCAAATGCTCACTTGAGCAGCTAAAGCTCTCTTAAGGACACTTAAATTAACGATAATTATTTAAACATTCATATACTCATATGCAGTTCTCCTGATTTATTCTCCAATCAACATAATTCAAAATTATATCCATCGAGAGAGACTTAATTCACATCTTTTATAGGAGAAAAAAGTATTTATTTTGAGGGTTATTTTAAAGGAAAATTAAATTATCAGATTTGATTTCTAAATTCATCACTCTTTATCACACAGCCACAAGGTAGTGTGGGTAAAGTTAAGCATCCAAGTTTTTGGCTAAAGCAAAAAATAAGAACACAAAGCCTCTTGGTAAAGCCTCATGAATGCTGCACTCAGAGACTTGGATTTGTCTTTAAACTCTATCTTCACATGTCTGAGTTCCTATAGACAAGAGCCATGAATATTAAACAAGAGTATCTATGTAAGTTTCAAATTCATTCCATAAATTATAGAGGTAACACAGCCATTAGATTAATATTACAAAAAAATAAGATACACAAAGAATGATCCTTTCAAGTTTCCATTAGTCATCTCAGCATCTTGCCTTAGAATGATAGAGCTGTCTTATCTTTGCTATTAGAACCTGTTCCTTGAAGGACAACTGATCTTTGTGACTATCACAAAGATGAATTAATAGAGAAATTAAAGTGATATTCACTCCCTTCTTCATAGAAATGGAGGCTCATAAAATAAAAGGTGAATATACCTCCCTCAATACATCACAATACTTTAGGTTTTACTTTAAATCCTGATGGGCTAGAGCACAGGTACCAATGGTCTTTTGATGCAGTGCATAAGAAATAAGGAAAAGGATCCAGGCATGGTGGCACACGCTTGTAATCCCAGCATTTGTGAGGCTGAGACTGGAAGATCTGAGTTCGCAGCCAGCCTCGGCTGCTTAGTGAGGCCCTCCACAACTTAGTGAGACCCTGTTTCAAAATAAAGAATAAAAAATAGGGCAGGGGCTGTAGCTCAGAGGTAGAATGCCCCCAGGTTCCATCTCCAGTACCACAAAAAAAAAAAAGAAGGAAAAGGAGAATCAAAACAAAATCAATCAAACTATAATTCATTAAGGAGGAGTATAACTGAAGCAAGTCTTAAAAGATTCAAGTCTAATACACTGTTGGTGGGATTGCAAATTAGTGCAACCATTTTGGAAAACAATATGGAGGATCCTCAGATGTATGGGAATGAACCTACCATATGATCCAGCAATACCACTTCTGGGTATCTACCCAAAAGAATGGAAACCAAACTATCAGACCGATGTATGTGTATCTATGTTTATAGCTGCACTATTTACAATAGCCAAACTATGGAAGCAGCCAAGGTGTCCATCGACAGATGAATGGATTACAAAACTATGGGATATGTACACAATGGAATTTTACTCAGCCATAAAGAAGAACAAAATCATGTTATTTGCAGGGAAATGGAGGCAACTGGAAAACATTATGTTAAGTGAGATTAGCCAGTCACGAAGAGTAAAGAAGCATATGTTCTCCCTAATATGCAGATGCTAGGGAGAAGATGGGGCATAAGAGGGTCTCCAGATGAAAAAGGAGAGACCCTCGAAAGCAAAGAAGTTGATTTAACCGAAGGGGTTGGACGGAGGGGGGGGGCACACTAATGTATATCAAGGTCACTCACTAAACTGAACTTGAGAGGGAGGGAGGGCGAGGGAGCAGGGTGGGAATTTGGGGAAGGGGTCAAACGAGAATTGTGAGCACATATATCATTATCAATTTGTACCTAAAAAACATGTATGCTTACAATGTATGAATAAAAATAAAAATTTTTAAAAAAAGAACAACAAAAAAGGTATCTATACTGGAAAAAAAAAAGATTCAAGTAGGTTTCCAGGTCAGTATATGCAAGACAGGAAGAAATAGGTGAGGCAACCGGGGCACCTCAAGTTGAATGCAACAAGAAAACCAGCAATTGAGACCTGTAAAGTAAGTTAAAGCCAAGCAAAACAAAGGGAATATACCCTACCCCTGTGTGTGTGCACGTGTGTAATTGTGCACATGTGTGTGCACACACATGTACTATTTGTACAGTCAAGGAAAAAAATTTTGAGATTCATCCATAAGATATAATAGATAAACATGCCATTTCTCATTACTCTCTGTCTTTCCCTCTTTTGGGAAACTTGCCCATGCTTGCCTACATCCAACCCTTCTTATACATTTGAGACAGTGAGCAAGGAGTGTAAACATTTTTTCTCCGGCAAACACTCCATCACACCCAGTTACAAGAAATACCATAGCAGCATCATTTGAAACACTGTCAGTGAGATCAAGCATAAAAAGAAAAAGTAGGTTTCCTATAATCATAGACTTATACAGTGTAGCTAAGTAGTAACCCAAGATTTATGCCTTCCCTCAAAGTCTTACAGTCTACAACAACTGTTTTTCTCAACATCAACACTCTTTCCTTGAGTTAGGACTTTATCTTCAGAGAGTCCTTATTAAAATACACACATTTCCTAAAAAGGGTAAAATATTAACTTAATGAATAGTAAACTATGATATATCCTCACTTTTGAATGCTACTCAGCAATAAAAATGACTAGAGAATTGATCAATTCTATTTGAATGAATCATTAGAAAATTAGGCTGGGGGGCATGGTAGAAATACGTACTCAAAGGTTACATACTGCATGAACCTATTTATATAATTTTTGAAATGACAAAATTACATAACTGGAGAACAGACTGATGATTGTTAGGGATTAGGAACGCAGGGTGTTTAGTGGTGTGGAGAGATTGGGGTAGTTGTAAAAGGGCATCACAAGGGATCTATGTAATGGATCTAATGGAACTGTTCTGTATCTTGACCATAGTGATGCTACAAATCAACACATGTAGCAGAAATGCATAAAACTGAACACACACACACACAGACACACACACACACACACACACACACACACACACACACACACACACCAGGTGCCAGTAAAACTGGAGAAATGTGAACAAGATCAGTAGTTTATGACAATGTTAAATCCCAATATTATACTACATTATTATATCATCTTTAAGACTTGCCTCAGTTATTCTCTTCCCTATTGAATTATAGTTTTACAAGATGCAATCATAGGGTAAATGGAACACAGAACCTCTCTCCGCTTGTGAATCTATAAGTTTATTGAAACAAAACATTTCAATTAAGAACATTAACCAGTTAACAGGATTTTATGCATTAGATACACCAGCTCATACCCGAAAGCAATGCTGTGGGCCAGAAATAAGCCAAATTAATTTTAAGAGACCATGTAGTCTTGCAAATTGGGCTCCAGAATTAGAAAACCTCCATCCAGTGCCATATCTGCCATTGCTACCAAATTATGTGACCTCTCAGGATCTCAGTTTTCTCATCTTTAAAACAAACAGTAAAGTCTGTTTTGCAGTTGTATTATGAGGCATAAATTACATAACTATTTAGGCCCTGGTTTATACTCAGAAGATGAGCAATATTACTCTTAAAAGGTCAGCAATGAAGAGCTAAATAATTGGAGTTTCCCCAAGAAGACAGAATGGTGAGCTATACTGGTAGAGGTCTTAGAAGCTCAAGGTGACTTGTTGACAAAGAGATGCTGGGGCACTATGAGAACCAATGCATTTGCAAGATCTAACTCTTCATTCATTCTCAAATGCTTTCCATAGATAGCTATTTGGTCAGCTACCACACTTCACCCAGGTTTCTGTCCAAATGTTAGTCTACTGTGAGAGATTTAACAGCTTCATTGTTTTACTATACCCTAACTTTATCACTACCTGGCAGAAGATCATAAATGTATATGATGGAATATATGTATATTCCCATCACTCTCCCTTCTTTACTTCTCTCCTCTCCTCTCCTCTCCTCTCCTCTCCTCTCCTCTCCTCTCCTCTTCTCTTCTCTCTCTCTCTCTCTCTCTCTCTCTCTCTCTCTCTCTCTCTCTCTCATCTCCCTCTTTCTCTCTCTCTTTCTCTCTCTTCCTCTCTCCCATACCTCAACTAGAATGTAAGCCACCTAAGATCATAAATATACCCCAGGATCTGGAATATATACATAGCATGTGCTTAATAATCTTAGTGAATATATTTTTGTTTATTGAAACCTAAATAATATTCCAGTAGTCATTTCCCCAAGTGTATAGCAAAGAAGAGGAGGTAATACAATAAAGAGAGAAAAATCACAGTCACTGCCCTCTAAAATAAAAATAATTATGCATTTATCTTCTTCTCCTTGCCTCTTATTTCTATATACCATGTCATTCATTAATTTAACATAGATCTATGGTGTGAAAGGCAGTCAGGAGATGAAGAGTCTATCATAAACATTTTTGATGTTTAAAACTGTCTTTTCTAGGATTAGCTTTGGTCCTTAGGAGGATCTAGGATGTCACTGCTCATTCTCTGGTTCTTAATAAAAGCAAATGAATAAGTCAAACACTTCTGCAAAATTATAAAGCAGGCCCTATTTCTCATTGACATTCATCTACTTCCTCCATCAACATTCCTTTCACTCTCTGTCATTAGAGCAGAGTCGTTTCTTGGCTGACTAAGCCAGTGCACACTTTACCGAGGCTGGATCATTCACAGAAGTCACCCTGAGCCTGTAACATTTCTATATTTTATGATTTCATGAATTTTAGCATCCTTCAAATTACTTCAAGAAGGTGGTTACATATCATATCTTTTCTTCTTATATACTGTTGAGCCTTTTACTGGATCTTTCCTACTTGAGCTTATTTAAGTATAACATAAGTATTCTGACTGAAAGAAAGTCTCTGAGAGAACTGTAAGACAAGGATGTATGAAATTACAATACCAACTTCTGGTTAACTTCCAGTCTGGTGAATTGAAATAACCATCACATTTATTTAATAGGAGATGATAAATTTTAATGTCTTTTACTGTTACTATTATACTGCAGTCTGTCTTACAAAAGTCCAAATGAAATTTTCAACTCCAGTGAAACATTATGCCATCATCTTTGGAAAGGCATGCACAATTCCATTTCAAATAGTAAAATATTACAGAGTAACACCAAGTTGTAACTTAACTATAGAAAACCCATGGAAGCAGTTCTCTTTGCTGACATTTTAAATCCTGACATTTTAAATTTTGGATGCTTGCTAAAATTCTTAATAAGGCAAGGCAGTTTCCACTAAAACACAATCCTGGTAGTGGGAAATCAATGTAGACATGTTGGAGGGGGAATGCATTGCCTTAACGTTTATTTTTAAACATTTCTAAGACAATAAGACCTCTTAAGTAAATTTACTAAGAGCAGGGATTTGGGAAATTGGCAAAGTTTGTTGGTTTGGGGTTTTTGCTTTGTTTTGTTTATTTATTTATTTATTTATTTATTTATTTATTTTTGCACGTTATAGATTGAAACTTAGGAAACAAGAGTGTTAAGGTTTCCATACTATGGAAACAAGAGTGTTAAGGTTTATTTATTTATTTTTGCACATTATAGATTGAAAAAGCATACTATGGAAACAAGAAATGTTAAGGTAAAAGATAATTGGGGAGAAAATTATTGCAGCTACTCTGGTTTTGAAATTTATTTCTTACAGAACTGTATTCATGAAAACATTAAAAATGAGTAAGTCAAAATTCCAAAAGGAAAAATTAGAGTTTGTAATGCCTAATTTTTTTTACCAAAATACTATATCCTAACAAAGTATGCTATAGATGTTCAACAAGGTATTTGTTTCATAAAGTGTCACAAACCTCCAAAAGAAGAGAGAATCAGCTATCTTGCCTGATAAACAAGAACATTTCACTTTCTTTTAGCAGTTTTGTCAGTTAACTTTTGGAAAACTTAGAACATGAGGATTGAATCCACACAGTTTACAAAACCCTGAGTGATACATGCTAGATTTATAAATGTACCTGATGCTGTCATTCTTTTAGTTTACTTTAATGTGTCATAGCAATGCAACTTGAACTTACTTTTCATGAACATCCTAGCTATAATAAATTATTAATGCCCTATACATTCCTGTTTTCATCTAAAAGAGTTTTATAGAACTTTTTGTAATTCATTCATTCCATCTACTTAATAAGTATTAGTGGGTGTTAATTGTTGTTATTCTCTTTGGTTATGCATATTAATTTATTTGAAAGCTAATTTTGGTATCATGTATATAACAGCTAGACAATATACCTATGCATATAGACATATATACATAGGCAGAAAACAAATATCTTGTAACTTTAATTTGTCAGGCATTATATAAATAAATTACTAAATGTAACAACACAACCTATTTGACATCTGTTTTGTGCCATTGAGCAATAGACTATATAACAGACAGACACAAACATAGAAGTCTATATAGCAGAGACCTAGAAAGCCTTTAGATAAACAAAACAAAAATAAATCAGAACAAAAAGTATATGCATGCAATCCCAAGTTGAATTATAAAAATCCATGAGCTCATAAATGAAAGGCCATGATTTATGCAGTAAAAAGCCATGTTTTGTTGTAAATTTGTCTTGTTCTTTCTTCTTGTTTGCTAGGTGGGGGTGGGGTGGTATGTAGAGCTTTAGAATCCTAGAATTAACTTTTAGAGTGTAAGAGTACAAACAACATTAGAAAATGGAATTATAAAAATGTTTAAAGCTTAATATAGGCATCCCTTACTATATGTTTTTAAAAGCCAAATATTACTTTAAGCAAGGGTCACTAAAGGGTTAGTGAGGGCTTCTTAACAATTTAAATTCAAAAAGCACATGTTTTCCTAAAATTTGCTGTGGATTATTTGGATTAGAACCTCAAATAATAGGGTATTATAGACATTATCTATTGAAAGATAGGATCTCTGTCACCTTAACCCTTATCCAGACCTTTAATGGCTACAAATAATGGAGTACAGGTGGTTAAATCATTTTTTATGAGACAATTTAGCAGGTGGAGGAGGAAACACATTGCTATTTTTACTTTCGGTTTTCCCCACAGCCAGTTAAGTGGGGGTTAAAGGCTGTACAGCAGCACAGGGTATCCCAGGGTGAAAATTCTCCCCAGCAACAACAGGAAAGGTCTGTATTTTTCAAAAAGGTTTCAAGTAAGCCCCAATGAGAGCCCAAGCAGAGAAAACAGCAACCTCCATCCCCTGTCTAAGAAACAGTGCATATGAGACAAATTATTCCTCAAATCATTACCCAACCCTAACGATTCCCCTTCCAAGCTGGCAGCTGAAGGGATGGAGAGACCCACTGAAACTCCTTAGTTTTCCTTCTCCACATTGGGTGCCATTAGTAGCAGATGGTGTTGATATTGATTAATTGGTTGATTGATTGATTGATTGATTAGAAATCTCTCACATTTTGGATAAAATTACTATTATTAGAGAAACAGGGCAGTTGAGGTAGCTTGGGAGGAGAGAGAGATCTCTCCTACTGTCCTTCCACCAGCATCTTACTTTTATTGAGAGTTTTAATGAACACATTGTAAAAATTATTAATCATGGTAGACAGAAAAGCAGTCATGGGGTAAATCAGGAAAACCATCAAAGTAATCATAGATTAATCCGGGAAGGAAAGGGTAAACAAGGAAATTGTCAGGGTCTCTGCTTAACATCAGCATCCGTGCTTATGGATCTAATTTGGTCCTTGGAAACTTGTCTACATGCAAAAAAATTCCCACTTGGGTGGGCAGTTTGTGCCCCACCCAAACCACACTGAGATGACCTCAAAGCTGATGACTAAAAAGGTTTCCAACAAGCCATCAAGGCTAATACTAAGCTACGCTGTGCCTGAGCTGCATAACTGTAGGGACCTACACATCACAGGCAGAGGTTGGGTATATCCTAGGCCTACTCTAAGGCTAGAAATGATGCAGGCTAAAGTTGAAGTATGTCCTACCAGTGTAGATCTCTGCCTGATGCCATGGCTAGCCAAGAATCTCTATCTGTGAACTCTGGCCTATGTATAAGGTGTTCAGTTTCTATTGGGTGTACAAGTTTCACCACTGCACCTGGCACTGAGCTCTAAGAGAAAGCCTTGTGTGTCTACAGCCATGCCACCTGAACATACCTGATCTTATCTGTTCTCAAAAGTTAAACA
>PVLC010038451.1:0-14880 GCA_004027655.1 Graphiurus murinus | reverse complement strand
GTTTAAAAGTGCTATTTAAATTTTATCTTCTGATCATATATGATTGATAAGCTAACATAGATGTGAGTATTGACAATTTGACAGAGATATCAACAGAATAAAAAAAATCACAGATCACCACACTTATGATTATTGATTTAAAAAAATCCTAAAAATTTAGCTAACCAAACTGAACACTATATAACACAACTAGTTTATCATGACCAGTTTGGATTTATTCCAGGAATGCTAAGTATGTTATCTAGCTTTTCACTGCAGTGACTGAAATACCGGACACAAACAGCTTGGAGGAGCAAAGGTTTATTTTAGCTCATGGTTTTAGTCTATGGTCATTGACCTCCATGGCTCTTAGCCTGAGGTGAGGCAGAATACGGTGGTGGAGGGCATTGTAGAGGAGAGCTGCTCCGCTCATGACCACTGGGAAGCAGAGAGAGAGAGAAGAGGGAGGAAGAGGAAGGGGCCTGGAACAAGATACAGTCCCCGAGGGCATGCCTCCAGTGGCTCACTTCCTTCACCCGTGCCCCACTTGCTCAATTTTCACCACCTCCCAGAAGTGCATTCAAATCACTAACCCATCAAATGGGTCAATTCACTGATAAGTTAGAGTCCTATGACCCTATCATTTCTTAAAAGCCCTGCCTCTGGACGTTGCTGCACGGGGACCAAATCTTCAACAGGGAGCAGTATCACCGACTGGGAATCTAATGGAGTCTTTTAAGATTTGGGCACAGAGGTCCCTGGACATCACTTCCATGCATTCTATTGGTCAAAGCAAGTCACAAGGTCAGTTCAGACTCCAGGTGAGAGGAAACAGATTTTCCTCTTGATGTGCACAGATGAGCGCCCACAGGGATGGGAGGATTGTCAGAAGTCTTTTTAGGAAATGAGGGGCTGCTGTAATCATAATACACATGCAGCCTCTGTAGTTGATTGGTAGAAAGCTGCTTCTGCCTGGTGTTTTGAACAACTTCATTAAATAGTTATTATTTACTGTGTTGGGGATTGTTTATTATTATTTTTTTGTGTGTGTGGTACTGGGGATAGAATCCAAGGGTATTCTACCTTTGAGCTCCACCCCCAGCCCAATTTTTTATTCTTTATTTTGAAACAGGGCCTCACAAGTTGCTGAGACTGCCCACAGATCTGTGATCCTCCTGTCTCAGCCTCCCAAGTACTGGGATTACAAGTGTGCGCCACCACCCCTGGCTTAAATTTTAAAATATATATTAAATAAATACATTTAAAACATATATATTGTTAAGGACTATTTTGTTTATTATTTTTATTTAAATTTTTTATTTTTTTGTGGTGCTGGGGATTGACCCCAGGACCTAATACATGGCAGACAAATGCTCTACCGCTAAGCTAACCACCCCATGCCCCAAGTCCCCAGAGACTGTTTTAGCCATGTTGAGAGCCGTGAACTAATAAACAAAAACTACATTCCTCCTGGAGCCTACATTTAGGTAGTTATCCAGGTCACATGCCATTTGATACCAGAAATCAGTAAAATTTGGTAATAGACTGAGCAGCGTAATGTATCCTGTTACCATCAGCTTGGAGGTGGATGTACATGTCCCCCTTGTTTCTAGTTGAGGCAAGCTGGTGTGGCCATTAATGGCACTTCAATGATGCCCATTTTCTACCTGAATTCCTTGTTTAAATGACTTATTTACATAACCAGTCAGGGAGACACCTATGCCTAGAGATGTCTGCTAGTTGGAAATGAACAAATAGCAGCCAGGCATTTCTTATCTCTAATGGATGTTCCACAAATCTCTTAGCTTTAGCATTCTGCAAATGCTAAAGAATGAATTTTTAAAAATTGAATAAAAAGAATAGAAAATGACGGAGACCCACAAGCAGTTGCTTTGTGCAAATATCATGTTATTCTCCTGTCACGGTGACTCTAAACATGGGAGATGCAGTTTGAATGTGGCTGACATAGATCTGTCTGTCCCCTTATTCAGTCTCCCCTTTACAAAAATAGACTTGTGTTTGGGGTGAAGACACTTTTGGGGTTTCTCATTTCTCAACTTGTTAATGTCTGTTATATTAATGTTCTTAAAGTACTAGTGTAGTGTCACTACTACTTTATTAGGAATAAAAAATATTCCTCCACATAAGGGTGAAAATGAGTCTGTATGACCTACTGCTACTCTTTTTCTCTTTTAGTACTTTGAGTTCTTAGACTACTATTTGTAGTTTATTACTATTACAAATATCTTTCTCTTTCTCTTTTTTCCAACAAAAGTTTATCCTTTCAGTGTGTGTGTGTGTGTGTGTGTGGTGTTAGGGATGGAACTCAGGCCACCTATCTCTGTACTACACCCCCAGACCTATTTTATTTTTTATTTGGAAATAGGGTCTCGCTAAGTTGCTGGGAGCCTAAGTTGCTGAGGCTGGTTTCAAACCTATGATCCTCCTGTCTCAGTTTCCCAAGTACTGGGATTACAAGTGTGCACCACCATGCCCGGCACCTTATCCTTTCATTTAACAAATAAACATTTATTAATAAATTGTTACATATTAGTCACTATTCTCTAGACTTGGGATATATTTATGAAGAAAAACAAAATTTATACTCTTTTAGGGCTTGCATTCAAGTAATAAACTCAATAAATAAGAAACTTATATAGAATGTTAAAAGGTGATAAGTGCTATGAAAAAATAGGGTGGGAAATGATGGGTGGGGCTATATATGTGAATTACAACTGTAGAGAGATTTTCTCTCTGTGTTAGCTTTTGGTTACTGTAACAAAATACCAGGGATAGTCAACTTAAAAAAAGGAAAGGTTCTTTTTGACTCATAGTTTCAGAGGTTTCATTCCATGGCCAGTTGGCCTCTGTTGCTTTTGGGTCTATGGTAAGGCAGTACATTGTGGGGAGTGTGTGGTGAAGCAAAACTGCTTACCTCATGGCTGCTGGGAAGTGAAAAAGAGAAAAAGGAAGAGACCAGGGTTTCACAGTGCTTTCAAGGGCACACCCCCAATGGCCTAAAACCTCTCATTAGGCCCCCCCTTTGAAGGCTGTACCATCTCCCAATAGTGCCCCCGGCTAGCAACCAAGTCTGATCTCTGGTTCTTCAGGTGACATTCCAGGTCTAAACTATAACACTCAGAAGTGAGTTAGCCTTTGGTCCTCAGGCTGGGGGAGCCACAAGTGCTTGGATCCAGAAGGGAGCTTGTCCAGCATGTTCTACAAACAGCCCAGTAGGCTAGAGTGATTGGAGCACCCTGAGCAAAGGAGAAGTGTAGGAGAGGAGGTGAGTGTGTGTGTGTGTGTGTGTGTGGTGGGGGGCACACTGGGGATTTAATCCAAGGGCACTTTGCCTCTGAGCTATACCCTCAGCCCTTTTTATTTTTAATTCTGAAATAGTGTCTCATTAAGTTAGCATATGCTGAGCTCGAGCCTACCATCCTCCTGTCTCAGCCTCCCAACTACTGGGATTCTGCCTGTGCCACTGTATCTGGCTGAGATATGCTTCTTTATCTCTAAATACTTCAGTCTATATTTCCCCAAAGTCAGGACATTCTTTTATAGGACAGTTATCAAAATTGAGAAATTTAACATTGATATAATACTATTATCTACTCCACAGTCCACGTTTTGTCAGGTGTTCCAATGATGTCTTAAATAACCATTTTCTACCCAGTCTCTTTAGTCTCTTTTTAGCTGGAGCAATTTTTCATTCTGTCCTTATGTTTCTAGACTGACTATTTTTGAAGAATAAAAGTAGTTATTTTCTATAATGTTTTTCAATTTGGCTTTATCTTCTGTTCCTTAAGGAAATATTTACATTATTTTTTGTACTAGAGTAAATTTGGGAATAATATAAATCTGACATCTTAAGGGTTTGGTTAAACAAATCCAGATATATCTATACTATCAAATATGTAGCCATCAAAATGATGGTATAAATAATTAAATATTGACATAATTTTTCTAAATACATTAAGAGCAAATGGCAAGGTACAAAGCAGTCTATATAAGTGATCCAATTTTTGTAAGTAAATATGTACTTATTTATTAAATGTGTATAACAATGGAATTCTACTTAGCCATAAAGAAGATCAAAATTATGTCAGTTGTAGGGAAATGGATAGAACTGGAGAACATTATGCTAAGTGGGATTAGTCAGTCACAACAAGTGAAAGCTTGGATGTTTTCCCTTGTATGTGAAAGCTAGGGAGAAATTGGGACACAGGAGGAACTCTAGACAAAGGAGGGGAAACCCTAGTGGAGTTATGGAGGGGACCTAGGGAGGGAGGCAGGAGAGGGAGGGAAAGACTACAGTGGACATGATGTGCATACACAGATTTATCAATGCCAATCACAATGTCCTGCACAGCAAGGGGGAGGGATTGGGATGGGAGTAGGGAAAAGACTTACTGAGTGCTGTGTGCATGTGTGCATGTATGTCTCTGTCACTCTGAACATCATCATGATGTATGATTACAATGCATCAATTAAAAAAAAGAAAAGGAAAAAGAATAATAAAAAAAATTTTGTGTGTAAATAACACAGGCGATTTTGTATAGAAAATTTGCAAGGAATATATACAAGGAAAATATGTCTAGAAGGAAACACACTGTGTTATCAGTAGTGGTCCTCTCTGGCTGTCATGGCTGTCTCTGGGATAGAGCTTAGAGATTTCCTCCCTATTTTTCCTTTCCAAGTCAATTATATCTCCCACTTTTACACAATAAAGATTATATATGATATTTTTGCAAAGGAGAAATTTCTTTCCTACAACCCTGTTGTTTATTTTAGGGATGTTGTGCACATTGCTATTGTAACTCCGTGTGCTCTCAAGAAAAAGGAACATTTCTCAGATTCCATTGCCAGGAATGGTTGAAGGATCTGATGAGCAATTGATTTATTTTTATTTTGTAGGCAGTTAGGGTTCTATCATTGTTTTTGCTCTAGCTGAAATATATACTAGGGTCAGAGTTGCGACATAGTCCTGTCAATGTTAATTGCATGTTATAGTTTATATTTTTTGAACTTCTTAATCTTTTTCAACTTGTTTCTTTTCTTTTTTCACTGTAGTTTCTCTTGTAACCCCACCTTAATTTTCTCACTCACTGAAAAAAAAAAATCCCTCTCACTCCCTATATTTATTTCACTCTGAAATATTCTCAATATTCTCATGAATAAGGCATGATCCAAAAAAAAAAAAAAGAAAGAAAAAGAACAACTCAAGTGACAAGTGAGGATAAAATTATGTACATAGTAGAAGAATAGTTCACATTTTTTAGTATCTACCCTGTGCCAGGCCCCAGGTTACACAATTTATAGACATTTTCTCATCCTTACAATCATCTCATATGGTCATTCCTATTATTTCTTGTAGCTTTCAGATAAAGGGAAATTTCTCTTTGCTTTCCCATTTCTGCTTGAAATATTTTTCCTTTATTATGTGATCAGTTCTTTTTCATCTTTGAAAGGGTGTGGACATTTCTCCTTCTTAGAAATTTCTGTTTTGCCATGTACTAGGAAGAGAAATAAAAAGCTGTTAGTGCATCTGCAGTGATACCCAGACACTTCTGGGGCCTCAGTTTCTGAGAGGAAGCAGTGCAACTCGTTTCTGGGATGGAAATAAATGCCTTGGTGTTTCTTGTTCCTACAGATGCCCAGGATAACAGGGGCTGGGGCAGGCAGTGGCTGTGATGGAGTAGTTGGCCCATAAGGAAGTCCTTGGCCACAGCAGAGAAAGTTCTGGAGCTATCTATCTAGGAATTTTGCTGGAAACCAAGAGAGCTTGACATATATAACAAGCTGCAAAAGAAATGCTGGAAACCAAAATAGCTGAGGAAAGAGGGAGGTGGAAATAAACAGGAAGGGCTCTAGTAACTAGTCTTATCAGGGGACAGACCTCGGTTTTGATTGTGCTTATTTATCTGGATGCAGTGCATGGGCCTGTCTAAGGAGGTCTGTCATGTCATGCAATCATGCGTGTTTTCATTGTGAATGTCGAGACATGTTTAAGTAATAGCTGGTCGTGGTGGCACATGCCTATAATCTCAGTACTTGGGAGGCTGAGACAGGAGGTTCCAGGCCAGCCTCAGCAACTTAGCAAGACCTTCAGCAAATTAGCAAAACTGTGTTTCAAAATAAAAAATACAGCATTCGGGAGGCTGAGACCGGAGGATCCGGGTTCGCGGCCAGCCTCAGCTACCTAGTGAGGTACTCCGCAACTTAGTGAGACTCGGTTTCAAAATAAAGAATAAAAAATAGGGCTGGGGGTATAGCTCGGAGGTAGAATGCCCCTGAGTTCAACCCCCAGTACCGCAAAAAATAAATAAATAAATAAATAAATAAATAAATAAATAAAATAAAATAAAAAGGGCTGGGGGTGTAGCTCGGAGGTAGAATGCCTCTGAGTTCAATCCCCAGTACCACAAAAAAAATAAAAAAAATAAAAAATAAAAAATAAAAAGGGCTAGGAGTGTAGCTCAGAGGTAGAATGCCCCTGGGTTCAATCCCCAGTACCAAAAAAAAAAAAAAGAAATAATTGTTGTTCACATGTTTATGTAATGTGGTTTGGAGGCCAATTTGACCTTTAAAAACATATATAGATTTACCACTCTGTCTCTGTGAAGAGGTCTTTGGAAATGATTTCACAATGGCAATGTAAAAGGAATCATTGTAAGCCCACAGCACACAGAAGCAGGAATCACCGTGTTACTGTAATACATGGAAATATTGTCCTAACTTTTTTTTAATACCAGTTTAAAATGTGCTCTGAAGGCAATCTCAACAGTTTAGGCATCATTGTAAACCACTTTGTGAAGCAATGCATTATAAAAACATTTCCCCCCCCTTAAAGACAAAAGCTCCCAGAAAAGTCAGTCTTCCAAGTCTTCTCCTAAAGATCTACATCTTCTTTCTTATAAGAAGGAAATAAATAATCAATAAAACAATTAAAGTCTATTATCCAAAGCATGGCAAATGTGTTAGTTTTTCTGTTGCTTCTGGGACCAAAAACCCATCAAGAACAATTTAGAGGAAGGATTTACTTTGGCCCATGGTTTCTGAGGACTTGGTCCATGGCTGGTCAACTCCACTGCTCTGGGCCTGAGGTTAGGCCGCACATCATGGCAGAAGGGTGGGGTGCAGGGAAACTTCTTGGTATGTGGTAACCATAAAGAAGGGAGAGGAGCTCAGGGAGAAGATAAACCCTTCAGGGCACACCCCAGTGACCTTCCTCTAGCGAGGTCATTCCATGACCTCCCAGTGGTTCATTCAGCATCAGTGGATGAGGTCAGGGCCCTCGTGACCAGTCACTTCCCAAAGCCCCAACTCCGAACACAAGAGGCTTAGGGGACATTCCAGATCCGAACAAAAACAGCAGACTCACTTCTATTATAGTCCAGGAGGCTTCTTCTGCTGCTGGCCTTTTAGTTACTGAGGCCACTGGTGTCTATCCTAATCCTAGAATGTTCTAATAGTCCTAATGGTCTCAGTGGTGTGTGGAGAGAGCCATATTCCACAAACAAGCTTGGGAAATGAGTCAGGTTTGGTTCAAATACAAACTTAGGCTTTTACCCACTGATTTATTCTGGTGAGTAATCCTGACATGCCAATATCATGAGATATTTTGATGGGATTAAATGAAAAAAAAAAAAAAAAAAAACCAAACCTCAAGTGGATGTAGTTAATTTCTCCTTACATAGAATTAGGTATTGTGCAATTTAAAAGCAATATCAGAGGTATACTTACTTCAAGAAAATGATGACTGGGGTTATAAAAGAAGTGTTATCATATCTTAGAGGCACTTACTTTAGGGAACCCTAAAGAGCATCTTTCTTCTTTTTCCTCTTGCCACAAAGTTTGATCATTGGGTTAGTAAGAACAGAGTTGCTCATGAAAAAAAAAGGGGTAAGGACAGAGACCCAGAGCTGCAGCATTGCCCAGCCTCAACCTACATCACATGGTGAATTTTTAAGGGAAGCAGTCTTCCATAGGCATCACATGCATGGAAGAAATAACTATGAAGAATTAGCAATGTGTTCCATGAAGTGAGAAGTAAATATCCCAGCACAGAACAAGCAGAACGAAGTCTGGGGTGGGGTATACCAAGGAAGAGAGAAAGAGTCAAACTGTTTAACGATTATGTAAGGAAACAGTTGCTTGGCATACCAGGCAAACAAAGAAAAGATAGTTAAGCTGATTAAAGATTCTCATCAGCTGGGCATGGTGGTACATGCCTGTAATCCCAGTACTTGGAAGGCTGAGACACGAGGATCACAGGTTCATGGCCAGCTTCAGCAACCTAGTGAGGCCCTGTTTTCAAATAAAAAAAATAAAATTTGTCTGGGGGTGTAGCCCAGAGGTAGAAGGTCCCTGGGTCCTATCCCCAATACCACAAAAAAGAAAAGAAAAAAAAAAAGAAAAGATTCTCATCAACTTATAACTGAGGAAAATGTAGAGAGTAGAATCTGAATGTCCTAAGAACAGCAGAGTGGAGTGAAGAGCTAAAGAGAGGAGAAATTAAAAATACACGTACCCTATGATACAGCAATTCCACATGCAAATATTTATCTAAAAGAAATAAAATATATAGTCATAAAAACTCTCACATGAATATTCATGACAGCTTTATTTGTGAAATATCCAAATTGGTGCCGGGAAGAAGCAGCACAGGGGAATGTTGTTGGGTAATGGAAAGTTTCTCTGTCTTGGTTGGGGTAGTGATGACACAGTTGTACACATTTGTCAAAACTCATTGAATTCTACACATAAAATTATACCTCTGTAAAGCCAGTTTTGGAAAGAGAGGTAGAAGAGATTTGGGGAGGGGCATGCTTCCAAAGCACGATGTAGACACAGCAAAAAAATCCTCTTGTCTCCCAACTTAGCAAGTGGATAAATGCATTTCTAGATCAGGAGAAGCTCTGTGTCCTTGGGCTAATAACTCAAACTTCTTTAGAGTTTGTGTATATAACTATGTACACACAGACCTCATACAGTGTCTAGACTCCATCTACAACTGACCTCTTCAAGATAGCTATCTTTATTTATTTGACACAAAGTTATAAAAAAAAAAAAAAAATGGAAGCATAGAACAAACAGCATTTTTTTTTTGTCTGGAACTCTTAAAAGATATTGGCTGTCTTGAGGCTTGGTGACCCCCAAATACTTGACTGGATGTGATAGACAGGATAATGTCTTCCGTTATATTAGATCCTAATCTCTAGAACCTGCGAATGTTACCTTATAAGGAAAAAAGGGTCTTTGCATATCTGATCGAGGACTTGAGATAGAGAGATTACTGAGGTGAGCTCAAATGCCTTTACAAAAGTCCTCATAGGAGAGAGGCAGAGGAGGATTAGACACATACACAGGTGGTGATGCAGGGAGAGGGAGAGTTCAATGTGATCATCGAGGCAGAGACGGTAGTGGTGGGAGGAATGGGGAGGGAGGAGGAAGAGGATGAGCTACACTTTCTTATTACTTAAATAAACTCCTATTTCTAATATGGTAGATGGGGAATTATCTTTAGCTTTTGTGAGTTCTACTTCAGTCCCTACAAGGTCGTGTTGAAGTTTGTTATAGTTTGGATCTGAAATGTCCACACAGAGGACATTTCAGGTTTGGTCCTTAGCTGGGGGCAATGTTGGGACAGGGTGGAAACTCTAGGAGGCAGTGCCTCATGTTTGAAGATCATTGGGGTTGTGCCTTTGAAGGTTATAATTTGTTGCTGGTTTCTCTCCTTTTTTCTCTCTCTCTCCCCTGGGCTATCATGAATTGAGAAACTTTGCTCCATCAAACAGCCCTGCCATGATGTTCTCCCTCGCCACAGGTCCAGAAACAAGAGAGTCAAGTGACCATGGACTGCAACCTTTGAAGCAATGAGTCAAAATAAACATTTCTGCTCAAAGTTGATTTCCTCAGGTATTTTGTCACAGTAGTGGAAAGTTCACTAACACAAAGTTTGAGGTGGCTTATGTTGTGCTGATTGGCCCTTGGACCAGCCAGGCCAGTGCCGAAAGCCCTTGTCTTTGTTCACTTTGCCTTTCCTAACCAGAAGAACATTACTTCATTGTTATGTTGGGAACCACATGGTTGTGCCTACTGCCTCTGGGCCCCACATTGGAGGTTAGAGCCACAGAGAACTCCTGCATTTCTTTTGCTCTTTACTCCAATCTCTGGGGACATCATTCTGGTATGAGGTAGGAAGAGCAAGGGGAAGACTCCTCTTCTTCCTGCCGTTTCCAAATAATTTATGCCACAATTCTTGAAGTTCTCTCTAAATGCTTGAAATTTGAGGGCACAAAAAGCCAGAGTGAATCACACACTGTTTATCTTTGCTGTCACTGCTAGTATCATAAAATTCCTGGGTGAATTACTCTGCAGGAATTATTATAGATGAGTATCTGGGCTTAGTAAACCTTGCTTGTGTTGGAGTGAAAATTCTGATGTTAAGAATTGGTGCACCCAATGGAATGGTTCCCTTTATAAAGTCTGTATCTTTTCCGACTCAGAACATGTGTAAATGTATTCATTTTTAATTATAATTATGATCTGACCCAAAGAAGTCACTAACCTTCTGTGTAGATATCTTCCTATCTGTTAAATCTATTTAACTGCTGTTAAAAATATCCTGTAAACATTTATGGAAGTTTGAATATGGGTTATGTTTTAGGTGATACTGTGTAAGTTCTGTTAGTTTTGTTAGATACACAATGGTATTGTAGTTTGTAGGAAGATATCCTTATTATTAGAGGATACATGCTATAATGTTTAGTGGTGACCTGGCACGAGGCCTGTAACTTTCAAATGAGTCAACAAAAGTATGTGTATGTTGTATTTTATGTGGTATGTAGGCTATGTGTTTGTGTGTTTATTGTGTGATCTATAGGGAGTGTGTGTGTGTGGCATGTATGATGTGTGTGTGTTATACATTGTGTGGTATGTAGAGTGTTTGCACATATGTGTGTTTTGTGGTATGTAGGGTATATATGGGTACATTGTATGTTATGTAGCATATGTGCTATGTGTTTGGGAGTGTATGGTATGTGTGTATGTATGTGTGTGTCATGGTATGTGTAGTGTGTGTGTATTTCACTCTTGCTGTCTCATCACTATTTTTTTTTTTTTGGTAGTGGGGATCAAACCCAGGGGTACTCTACCTCTGAGGTATACCTCAAGCCCTTTTTATTTTTTTAATTTTGAAACAGAGTCTCACTAAGTTGCTGAGGGTCTTGATAAGTTTTTCTTTTTAATTTTTAAAAATAATTTTACTTCTTTGTTTATCGAGGGTCTCTACTTTTTCATCTGGGGACTCTCTTATGTCCCATCTACTCCCTAACATCCACATATTAGGGAATGGACGGGGGTGGGGGGGAGCATACTAAGGCACATGATGTACTTACACAATTATATCAAGATCACTCACTGAACTGAACTTGAGAGGGAGGGAGGGCGAGGGAGCAGGTGGGAATTGGGGATAGGGTCAGATGAGAAATGTATGCACATTTGTCTTTATCAATTTGTACCTAACAAAAATGTATAAATACAAATCACGAATTATTATAATAAAAAAATAGAAAAAAATAATTTTACTAATGCATTGCAATTATACATCTTTGTGATGTTCATTGTGATATAAATGTACATGCACAGAGCACTCGGTATATTTCCTTCCATATCCCGGCTCTCTCTCTCCTACTACATATTAGTAAAGTTGGTAGTAATACCTTCATATATTGCCATAGCATTATTTGAACTGTTTTCTTTTTCAGTCCTCCTTTTTTCAGTCTTCTCCAGCTTCATCCCCCAGTACCCTTCCACTATTCTACAGGCTTCTCTCCACATTATTTAAAGTCACTTATGGCTGAGTGTGGTGTGGTGCATGCTTGTAATCCCAATACTTAGGAGGCTGAGACAGGAGGATCACAAGTTCATGGTCAGCCTCAGCAAATTAGTAAGACCCTCCACAACTTAGTGAGACCCTGTTTCCCAACTAAAATAATAAAATAGAGAATAGGAATGGGAGTGTATCTCAGAGGTTAGAATGCCCCTGGGTTCCATCCCCAGGACCACATACACAGTCTTTTATCTAGCTTCCACATATGTGGAAGATCATAGAGCCCTTGACTTTCCAAAACTGGATGATCTCACTTTGCATAATATTCTCTAGTTCCATTAATTTTTCCTGCAACTGTCATAATTTTGTTCTTCTTTATGGCCGAGTAAAATCCCATTGAGTGTATATACAGCATCTTTTTTATACATTCATCTGTTGATGGACACCTGGGTTGGTCCCATAATTTGGCTATTGTGAATTGTGCTCCTATAAACATACATATATTGCTATAGTATTCTGACTTTAATTTTTTGGGGGAGATACCGAAGGATGGTATAGCTGGGTTATATGGTGGTTCCATTCCTAGTCTTTTGAGGAACCTCCATACTGATCTCTGTAGTGGTTTTACTAGTTTACAATCCCACCAACAGTGTATAGGAGTTCCTATTTCCCCACATCCTCACCAGCATTTGTTGTTGTGTTTTTGATGCTTGCCATTCTAACTGGAGTTAGATGGAATCTCACTGTAGTTTTGATTTGCATTTCCATGATTGCTAATGCTATTGAATGTTTTTTCATATATTGATTAGCCAATTGCATTTCTTATTTTAAGAAGTATATATTCAGTTCTTTTTTATGGCTGAGTAAAATTCCATTGTATACACAGTTCAATTGGCCATCTTTTGGTTGGGTTATTTGTTTTGTTAATGTTAAGGTTTTTGAATTCTTTACATATTCTAAATATTAGTCCTCTATCAGAGGAGTAGTTGGCAATGATTTTTTCCCCCATTCTGTAGGCTCTCTCTTCAGATTCTTGATTGTTTCCTTTGCTGTGCAGAAGTTTTGTATTTTGGTGCCATCCTATTTATTGATTCTTGGTTTCATTTCCTGAGCTTTAGAAGTCTTATTGGGGTCTCACTAAATTGCTGAGGTTGGTCTCAAACCTGTGACTCTTGTCACAGCCTCCCAAGTACCAGGTTTACAGGAGTGTGCCACCATGCCTGGCTTCTTTTTTTTACGTTAAAAGATAGATCAGATGCTTAGAAAGGTAGGAAGAGGGAGAGGAAGACAGAGGAAAAGCACATACGAAAAAAACATGAACAATTGTTAAATCTAAGTAAAGGTTTAAGGATGTTCACAGTAATACTGTTTCAACATCTCTGTAAATTATGAAAATTAAAAAAAAATGAAACTAGGAAAAACATAGCTTGGGACCAAGCTAGACTGGCTGGCTAAAATTCTGGCTTTGCCACCTACTAGCTGTGTATCCTTGGGCAAATTATTTAATTCCTCAAAGCCTCACTTTCTTCTTCTTCTTTTTTGTAAAATAACAAGAAGAAGATAAAAATTTATGGTATTCTTATAAAGTGGGATAATGTATGAAAAACACTTAACATATGTCAGAAAATGCTCAATCTTCATTATACTAGCTACTCTATTACTGTTATTGAATCCTCAGGCCCTTTGTGGGTCATGAAATTTTAGGAAATGGTCTGGCTTGCTCTGAGGTCACTCAGCTCTGAAACAGAAGAACTTTCATGGTCTGGAGTGATGGGAGTTTTTCAAAAGCTCAGTGGTAGGCTAACTACTCCTCAACTTTATTTGAAATTGGAGCATCTGTGAGGCTCCCATAGGCTTTCCAGAGTAACGAGAATACTGGGGAAATAACGGGTTGGAGAAAGGAAAGTCCTGAGATTCCCTCTTTGCTCTTTCCTTCTGAGACACAAACCAGGAGTCTTCCTTTGGTGAGACCCCCGGTTACAAGGAGACAATGCTGTGGATTCTGTGTTTCCCTAGAACAAAAATTTATTTTCTTTCAGTTGAAAGCTTGACATATATAACAAGTTGCAAAAGAAATGCTTTCTCTTCCCGTTATTGACCATCTGATCTGAGTATTATTTATTCACATATTCAGGCATCTATTTATCCAGATAATATGCATTATGATGTGAAAGCACGTAAATATTGCTTCATCTTCCCTTGCCTTTTCTTCCTGAGCACACAGAACAAATGCCTTGAGAGCCATGAATTTCCAAGTGTATGTCAATCCTTTAGGTGTACTGGAATAAATTTAGGGTTCCTCAATAACTCTAGTAAGTGGACTATTAGACTCTTAGAACCTAATGGCAATTTCTTGAAATTGTATCAAGCATTTTTCTAAGGGAACTTCTTATTCCACTGAAGTATTGGGGCTATACTGTATATGCTGCAGAGGCTGATACAGAAATCAAGTATTGTAATGTGTTTTCCTTCGTGTCGACACTCTTTGTGTATAAGGCATACACTGTGGTGCTTTTCTTAAGACACCGGGTCATGTATCCATTGTTTCTGCTTTTCAAATCATGTTAAGAACCTAGAGAATCAATAAGAGGGGATTTATTAGATTGTTTTATGCAACCAGAGGCTGGCTAGCCCCACCATGGACATGTGCAGGCTGAAGAGCCAGGGTAGCCGGTAGCTGCTCCATCCAAGAACTTGAGCCTCAGAATAAGAGGCCCCAGTGGAGGCTGAAGGGCTGGAAGAGTCGCTGGTGAGAGTTCACTCTGAAGGAGTAAAGAAACTAGAGTCAGATGTTCCTGGGCAATGCCAGCTGCAAAAATTACACCCAGCTCAGGAAGAATCAAACGTGCTTGCACACGCTAGCAGGCCTCTTCCTTCTGCTTTTTGTTCTATCTGGGCCTCAGCCTAGTGGAGAGTAGCTCCTCCCTCAGTTCACTGACCCAGGTGCCAATAGTCTCTGGAGACACCTTCACGGACACCCCAGAAGTATGCTTTTCCAATTTCCCAGATGTCTCTCAACCCAATCAAGTTGACAATCAAGATAACCATTACGAGTCAAGCGTGGT
>PVLC010038450.1:0-14745 GCA_004027655.1 Graphiurus murinus | reverse complement strand
CACACACACCTCCTATCTCAGCCTCCCAAGTACTGCGACACTAGTGACAAATCTCCACAGCATCCCTGGCCTGCCCCCACCCTCCCCAATGCTCTCCAAGGTCACCCCAACTGACCCAAGTCCAAGGAGCCAGCCCAGCTGCAGTGCTTCCCTGGCAGCTCTGTGCTGGCTCTTGGAGTCTCCCAGTCCAGGTGAGCTGCTGTGTCTCATCCAGGCTGCCTGGAGTCCAGCAGTACGCCTGTTCTCCTCCTCCTTCACCCCACAGTGCCCAGCACTGACACCCACTAAAGAGGCCCCGGGATGCCAGGATGCCTGCCCTGCAGACCACGGGTGGCCCGAGGGGACCGGCATGGACCAGAGATGGGTCTCTTCATGCAATGCACCTTGGGAAGGCGGGGAGGAAGCAACTGGAGAGGACGGGCTGGCTGACCGGGCAGAGGGCCAGGGCTTCGGCAGCCAAGGCGAGGGCAAGAGCCCACAGTTCTGCGTCTCCCCAGGCCAGAGTCCAAGGGGCCAGATTTCCCCTGAGTGAGAGTGAATGTGGAAAGACCCAGGGAGGCCAACGGGGTCAGGGAAAATTTCCAGAGTTTCATTGCCTGAGGGCAGCCCCTGCTCTCACAGATCTGGACTCACACCTGGGCTTTCTACTTGGTGCTACTTGTCCAACTAAACACTGGGCTTTTTTTCCAGGGTAGAAACAGGTAGGTGCTATAGGTAGGTCTGGCCTTATAGCCAGACAGACCTGGGTTCAAATCCCAGCTCAGCCTCTCCCTAGCTGTGTGACCCTTCACTGGTTCTCAGCATCCCTGTGCCTCCATCTCAGCCTCGTCTAGGAAACACCCCTCAGGGCAGCTGAGAGCATCGAATGAAATGTCACCTGTGACACACTCAATAAGCACTCACTAGGATGGTGATTGTGAATATTGGTGCTGGGGTCCATACAAAATGGTGAGTCGTCTCTCTGGCACAGTCGGAAAGCAGCCTCCTGGAGTCCTTTCCAGGAGCGAGGGGCTGGTCCCAGGATTGAGGCCTTGCCATCTTGTGCATTTGAAGGTTCACTGCCCAAAATGTGGCCTGCAAGCTGGATGGTGACACACACCTGTAATCCCAGCTCTGGAGGATGAGACCAAAGGATGGCAGGTTTGAGGCCAACCTGGGCACTTTGGCCAGACCCTGCCTCAAATAAAAGATAAAAGGGGCTAAGGGTGTAGCTCAGAAGTAGAGCACCCCAGGTTAATTTTCCAGTACCAAAAAAAAATGTGGTGTGCAAATCTGTAGCTCAGATTGCCTGGAAGTTTGTTAGAAATGCAGAGTCTTGGCCTCACCCCAGACCTGCTGGGTCATAGTCTGCATTTCAACAAGAGCCCAGTCAAGATTGAGACGCATTGTCTTAAGGTCCATCAGAGACCTTCAATAGGCTGTCTGCCCTGTCTTTAGGATGCTAGGATGCCCTTGGCATATGGTTATGTTCAATCCAGTCACATAATATATACCACTGAACCTGCAATGACAAATTCATTTGTGACCAAAAATAGAGGTATACAGGAAGACAAGGCTTTGTGAAATGAGCTGGTGAGGGCCGGCACCTTGCTCACATCTTTATGAGTACCTGAGCTACCCAGCCCATATTGGTATCCCAGATCTTGTGAGACAAGACGGTGAACAGCAGCGCAGCTCTCTGTCCCCAGCATGAGCTTAAGCAGGGAGATGGATGCTCAGGCCCCAGCCACACTCCTTCCAGCACAGGGTGAAGTGTGGGGCCCAGGAGATGGCTGAGGTTTTTATTTCAGAAGTCTCTGATTAGAGATGGGAGAGACTGGCCCAGGAACTCTCTGGTTTTAAAGATGGCATGGCACAAGAGTGTCCAAAACCTATTTAAGCAATTATGTTGTACTTTTAGGAGGGGGAGGAGTCTCTCTGGAGGAGACTTGGGCAAAAGCCAAGACAGAAAAATAAAGTAAAATTTAGCTGGATGTGGTGGCACACACCTGTAATCCAAGTACCTGGGAGACTGAGACAGGAGGATCGCAGGTTCAAGACCAGCCACAACTTAGTGAGATCCCATTTCAAAATAAAAAAATAAAATTGAGCTGGGGATGTAACTTGGAGGTAGAATATCCCTGGTGTGTGTGTGTGTGTGTGTGTGTGTGTGTGTGTGTGTGTGTGTGTGTAATATGTATATATAAATATAAAACATATAATATAAAAATACATATATATATATATATGTATTGCTGAGGGAAACTTTAATAAGGCATGTCTGACCCTTGTTATTGTTTGTTGGTTGGTTGGTTAGTTTTTTTGGTGTGCGTGGTACTAGGGACTGAACCCAGGGACATTCCACCTCCAAGCTACAACCCTCACCCTATTTTGTTTTTATTTTGAAACAGGGTCTCACTAGAATGATGAAAGTCTCACTACTTGCTGTGGCTGTCCTTGAACCTGTGATCCTCCTGTCTCAGCCTCCTAAGTACCGAGATTGTAGGCATGCACTACCACGCCCAGTAGTTGATTGGTTTTTTAAACTGAGACCGTAAAGGAGCATCTTTTGTTAGTCTACTCTGTTGCAGGCCTGAGCTTCAGAATAAGGGAGCCATAGGAAGAGAGCTGAGGTGAGGGAGTAACTGGCAATTTGGTGGCCAGGGAACACTCGTGGCCTCTTGCTTCTGGTCTGAAAGATGAATTGACAAGTTTACTAGCTGGCAGTTGGTGGGGATGGCTTAAGGGAGACTCCGCAGCTGGCAGGACTATTCTTGCTTAGTGGATGTTTTAGGGTGAGAGAGAGAGAGAGAGAGAGAGAGAGAGAGAGAGAGAGAGAGAAAGAAAGAAATAGCTGCTTGCAACACGAGCCTAGTGCCCAGAGGTAACTTCTTGTTGAATTGGCAGGGGGGAAAGGTTAGGGAACCTTCTAAAGAATGATGAATGAGGTCTGGAACTTTTAACAGATTAAACAATTGAAAATGAGAGAAAATTTCTGCCAAAGAATAAAGGTTACTGTTTACTAAGTGTGTGTGTGTGTGTGTGTGTGTGTGTGTGTGTGTGTGTGTGTGTGTGTTGTACTGGAGATTGAACCCAGGGACATTCTACCTCCCAGACCATTTTATTTTTCATTTTGAAACAGGATATCACTTTGTTGCTGAGAGCCTTGCTACATTGCTGAGGCTGTCCTCAAAACTGTGATCCTCCTGTCTCAGTCTCCCAAGTACTAGGATTACAGGTATGGCCCAATAGGGTATTTGCATTTCTTTAAACCTTGTTTCAAGTTTTGTATCATGTTTTTAAAATTGATCAGTTAGACGTTGAGCAATGTTGTCTTCTTTGTTTGTTTTGGAGGTTTTTTTTTTTTTTTTTTTTTTTTTTTTTTTTTCTGTGTGTGTGTATATATGTGCTTTATTTGTTTTTGTTTTTGTTTTGGTAGTGGGATTTGAACATGGGGGCATTATTCCTCTGAGCTACAACCCCAGCATATATATGTATGTGTACATATATATATATATATATATATATATATATATATATATATATTGTACTGGGGATTGAACCTGGGTTCATTTTACCTCTGAGCTATAAACCAGCCCTTTTCATTTTACATTTTGAAACAGGGTCTCACTAGCTCACTAGGTTACTGAGAGACTCACAGGTGCTGAGACTGGTCTTGAACCTGCAATCCTCTGATCTTAGCCTCCCAAGTACCCCCAGATTCAATGTTGTCTTGTGTGTGTGTGTGTGTGTGTGTGTGTGTGTGTGTTACTGCGTATTGAACCCAGAGGTATTCTACCTCTGAGCTACACCCCTCAGCCCTGATTTTTACTCTTTATTTTGAAGCAGAATCTCACTAAGTTGTGAATGGCCTCACTAAGCAGCTGAGGCTGGCTGCAAACCTGTGATCCTCCTATCTCAGCCTCCCAAGTACTGGGATTACAAGTATGTGCCACCACAAAAGCAATGTTGTCTTTTTTTTTTTTTCGGTACTGGGGATTGAACTCAGGGGCATTCTACCTCCGAGCTACACCCCCGCCCTATATTTTATTCTTTATTTTGAAACCGAGTCTCACTAAGTTGCGGAGTGCCTCACTAGGTAGCTGAGGCTGGCCGCGAACCCGGATCCTCCGGTCTCAGCCTCCCGAATGCTGGGATTACAAGCGTGCGCCACCACGCCCGGCTCAATGTTGTCTTTTTAATAGAGACATCTTCCTAAATTACAGGACTCATCTAGATTACCTTCTTTACTCAGTTAACCTTTCAATTTACCCCACTTTCACCACTCACCTAGTGGCCAACGCTGGAATCATAGGCATAGTACCCAGAAGGAAATAGATTTCTGGAAGGCTGACTTTGGAAACCCACAGATACAAAGTAATCATGTAGCAGCAACATCACAGAAACTGTTTCCTAATCCTATTCAACAGAGACTAAAAATGAGGAAGAAAGAAACCCTAATTTGCTTTTGTTTTTCTATGTGACACTAAAACCCAAAAGTTTTCATGTGGGACATCAATAGAACTATATGCTGTAGTTTTCCTTGTTCATTTCTAGACCAGATTCCTAGGATTCCTAGGTCTGCTTTCCTGTCCCCAATGTGAGTATGGGGGGTGGGGGAAGAGGAGGTTATTGAGGATTGAACCCAGGGACATTCTACCTCTGAGCTATACCTCCAGCCCTATTTGATTTTTTTATTTTGAAATAGGGTCTCACTAAGTCATGGAGGGATCACTAAATTGCTGATGCTGGCTGTGAACCTGTGATCCTCCTGTCTTAGCCTCCCAAGGACTGGGATTACAGGCATGGGCCATCACACCTGGCTCCCAATTTTTAATTTTTACTTTCCTTTTTTTTTCTATGCCTCACAGTATTTCCCCCAACAGTGAGATGATCTCCTGTACATTGTAATAGGGTTCTATTTATTTATCCAGATTTTCCCATAAAGACAGGTCACACAGAAGGATCACAGGTTCAAGGCAGCCTGAGCAATTTGGTGAGACCCAGTTTCAACATAAAAATAAAATAGGGATAGAGGGTGTAGCTCAGATGTAGAATGCCCCTGGTTTCAACACCCACACCCAATACCATAAAAGAAAAAAAAAAAAAAGGACAGTTCGCAGCCTGAGTTTCTCCATCTGTGAAATACAAGATTGGGCTTGATACTGTCTGGACTATCTCATAGTGCCAACATTTTGAGATGTAAAAGCTATTAAGAGCAGGGCATTATGGTGTACACTTGTAATCCCAATACTAGGGAGGCTGAGACAGGAAGATCGCAGGTTCGAGACCAGCCTCCAAAACTTAGCGAGGCCCTCCACAACTTAGTGAGACCTTGTTTCAAAGAAAGAAATAAAATAGAACTGGGAGTGTAGTTCAGAGGTAGAATGCCCTGGGTTCAATCCCCAGTACCACAAAAAATACATAAAATAAAAGCTATTAAAATCAAAGTAATAAGTGCCTAGTGATGGAATATTATACAAAAGGAAAAACATTTCAGGGGGATGGGGTCTTCTAGGGCTGCCTCAAGTCCCCACCATATTGACAGAATGTGGCTGTGGCTGTATAAGGCCAGCTTTGTACCCTTCCCCACCTCCCTGTCCCCACCCACCCCCATTTCCTTTGGAAGGCGCAGAAAGCCCCCTTGTCTTGAATGTTTCCCTGCAAAGGGCTCCTGCTGAAAGACTGCACACAGAGCCAAGACTTTGACCTTCACCTTTGCCCTTAACTTACTCGGTGAAAAAGAGTTCTTATCCTCCCCTCTCTAAGCTTTTTGGGGGAAAGCAGCTGGGGCTATCAGGAATTCAATGAAAATATAAATAGAAACATGGTCTATAAATAACATTGCCCCAAACGATCTGGAGGCATGAATGCAGGCCAGGCAGCAGACAGTCACAAATCAGGAAGACGCAGACAGTGAGTGGGTTTTTCAGTAGCTTTTGTGTCTCTGAGGACACTTTTAACTTGCCAGTGGGGCCCGGAGAAGCCCTCTGTCTTTCTGAGCTCTGGAAACATCCTCCTTGTCTGCTGCCCTCGTACCTGTCTCTTGCTAAACCTTCTTTGTGAACAGACTTGCGGTGAAGCTGCAGAATGTGCCTGGGCTCAGACCTGGTGTTTAGTCAACAGTGTGTGACTGGGGGGCACCAGAACTCATCTCTCTGGGCTGCAGTTTCTTCTTCTGTGATCATAGGGATATATATATTTTTGAGGTACTAGGAATTGAACCCAGGGGCATTCCACCTCTGACCTATACCCCTACCCCTAGCCCTATTTTTTATTCTTTATTTTGAAACACAGTCTCTCTAAGTTGCTAAGGGCCTTGCTAAGTAGCTGAGGCTGGCCATGAACCTGTGATCCTCCTGTCTCAGCTTCCCAAATACTGGGATTACAAGCATGCACCATCATGCCCCACTGATCAGAGAGATTTTAAAAGTTGGAATTTATAAAGAGCGGGAACTATATCTTGTTTCATCTTGGTTAAGAGGGGGAGTCTAGGGCTGGATTGCCTGGGTTCAAATCTCCATACCATCCGCTTCCTTGCTGTCTGGCCTCGGGCAAGTTACCTAGCCTCTCCGCAATCAATATGCAATATGCTTTCAAATGGGGGAGGGAGGATGACCATGACATCTACATTGTTGGGCTATTGTGAGATAAAAGTGAGTTAGTCTTTGTAAAGTGCTTTAAATTCTGTCTGGCACGAAGTAAACCTATTTGCATGTTTATTAAATAAGGAAGCACATCTATATATCCCCTGTGCCTAGGTTATCACCTGCTCACCTATAGATCTGCTCCACAATTGTGTAGCATGAATGATGGAAGAGTTACCCCACCTGCCTATCTCGAAGTCTGCAAAGGCAACTTAATTGAAATTGTGCTTGAATTCTTTCTAAGCCACAAAGTGCTATACAAACGAAAGTGGGATTGTTATTCTTACCAACTGGAGCGGCAGCTTGGCAGGCGTTGAAGTAGACTCCATCATTACCTTTATTCGTCATCTCTGCCTTGCAGATACTGCATTTTGTTGGCCGGAGAGAAAAGCTAGAGCTGAGACAGCTTGGTGGTCAGGAAAAGTACCTTTTCTATTTTTTAAGTATTTATTTGCTGGACATGGTGGTGCATGCCTGTAATCCCAGTACTTGGGAAGCTGGGACAGGAAGATTGCAGGTTGGAGGCCAGCCGTAGCAACTTAGTGAGGCCCTTTGCAACTTAGTGAAACCCTATTTCAAAATAAAACATTAGAAATTGGACTGAGGGTATAGCTCAGAGATAGAACACCCCTGGGTTTCTATCCCCAGTACCCACAAAGTTTTTATTTATTTTTGTGGTAGGGGAGATTGAACCCAAGGGTGCTCTACCACTATGCCATATTCCCAGCCTTTTAATTTTTTACTTTGAGATAGGATCTCACTAAGTTTCCCAGGCTGGCCTTGAACCTGTGGTCCTTCTGCCTCAGCCACCTGACCAGCTGGGATTACAGGTCTGCACCATGCACCCAGCACAAAAAGCACCTTTCCTGGTGCAGTGTTCCACAAGGCTACTCTCTGTGTGGTCTAACACCCCCACCCTTCTTAATAGCAGGTCACATTTCAGGTAGTGATGACAATAGTGTTCCCAGGCAAATATTTTAAACATAAATAAGAGAAATAAAGAAATGAAAGGCCGTGCCTCTCAAACAAACAGCATGAGTGGACAAGGTTGAAAGAGCACTGAACCAGGAATCAGGCATGGATTTTAGGGCCAGGTTGTCTCAGTTTCTGCAGGGCCATCCTGTCAGCTTTCTAAGTCTCTCCAGATGCATGAGTTAAATTAATGCAATAATTTTCAGCCTCAAAGGTACATCGGAATCATGTTTTAATAAACCAGTCATAGGTTTATTAAAAATGAAGACTCTAAGCTGAATGCAGTGGTACATACCTGTAATTCTAGTACTTGAAAGGCTGAGTCAAGAGGATTGCAAATTGGAGGTCAGCCTAGGCAATCTAGTGAGACCCTGTCTCAAATTTAAAAAAATAAAATAAAAAGTGTAGCTCAGAGGTAGAATGCCCCTGAGTTCAATCTTCAGTACCATGAAACAAACAAACAAAAAGTTAAAAATGCAGACTCTCACCCTGCCCATGTTCCCTTCCATTCTAATTTAAGGTATCTGGGTAAATCCCAGGAATTTTGTATTTGCAACCAACACCCTAAATCTCTCTGATTCAGGAAACTCAACCACCACCCCCGCCTCCAACACACACACACTTCATGAGCAGTGCTACACCCTGTTTTCTAGTCCCCCATATAAAATTACCCTGTTGAATTTAGCAGCTTTACACAATAAGAATCTCTGATTTCACATCGCGTCTACCGGCCAGGAATTCAGGCACTGCTTACCTGGATGATCGTGAGGCTGCAGTCACGATGTGGGCCTCACTAGAGTTGGAGGATCCACTTGCAAGGTGGCTCGCTCGTGTCTGGCTAGGTGCTGGCCCTTGGCAGGAGGGCTCCGTTCCTGGCACGTGGTCCTCTTCATGGGGCTGCTGAGTGGCCCTGCAACCTGATTCCACTCCCTTCAGTGTGAGTGCGCTGAGCGAGATGGAGGCCAGTGTCTTTCATGACCCAGCCTTGGAAGCCGCGCCATCATTTCCACGACCTCTGATTGGTTTGCAGGTCAGCCTTTTCAAACCAGGAGGGGAGTAGTCACCTGGGGCCACCTCCCCGGGTTCCTCAGTCCTCTGCAGTGATGTCAATAGGTGGCAGCCCTGGTCATTGAGTTAGGATTGGGATAGAATTTGGAAGTAGGAAAGACAGCCTCATTGGAGCGCAACATAACCTGTAAGGCAGAAGCTGCAACGTCCCCTCCTGAACCGGGCCGCCAGCCCAGGGGCCTTTGGAATCCAGCCTGGCCACTGGCAGTGTGAAGCTGGACAAGGCATGGCCGTCTCTGAGTTCACTTTGACCTCAGAAAGTAAGGGGCTGGATGTGATGGCCTCTGGGTCTCCTGGTTTTCACCCCCACCATCCATTTGTGCTGTGAAGGTGCTGATAAGACCATAAGTTCAACTTGTGTTGTATGGGCCCAGCCAGTGACAGAGCAGACCCCTGACCCCTGCCTTAAGACTTGAGAAAGAAGGACTCAGGCTGGGTCGGAAGGTACTTGTGTCTTTACAGGTAAAAATAAATTACGATCCCTGGCCTGGAAGGTCCAGGAGCTTGGGTATGCTATGTTGACTAGGTAACTTGCAGGGCTTCACTTTGTTCTGTGTGGTCCCTGTGATCAAGCCCTGTTACCCAGTCTCTCTCTCTCTCTCTCTTTTTTTGTACTGGTGATTGAACCCAGAGGCATTCAACCTCCAAATTATACCTTCAGCACTTTTTTTTTTTTTTTGCAGTACTGGGGATTTGTCTCCAAGCTAAGCTAAACCCCCAGCCCTATTTTTTATTCTTTATTTTAAAACAAGGTCTCCCTAAGTTGCAGAGGGCCTCGCTAAGTAGCTGAGGCTGGCTGCAAACCTGTGATCCTCCTGTCTCAGTCTCCCAAGTACTGGTTTTACAAGCGTGGGCCACCACACCTGGCTCCCTTTTTATTTTTTCATTTTGAAATGGGGTCTTACTAAGTTGCTGAGGGTCTCACTAAGTTGCTGAGGTCAGCTTTGAACCTGGAGTCCTCCTGTCTCAGTCAGTCTCCCAGATACTGGGATCACAGGTGTGTGCACCACACCTGGCACATCCAACACACATGTGACCACTCTCCAACACACTGAGCTCACTTCAGCTTCTCACCTGCACCTAGACCTCAGCCTGGAACATACTTTCCACTCCCTTCGCCTGGCTCTCACCTGACATGACGTCACAGGGCCTGTGTGCCCCGGTCATAACTGATGCATCGAAGCACAATGCCTGAGGACCCCGAGTCCCCTGAAAGAGCAGAGACTATGTCTGGTTGATCATCATCACATCTCAGCCTCTGGGGTTGTACCTAGCATTTGAGAGGGACAGAATGGATGACACCTGCTGACCCTACTCCTGGGGTCCAGGTAGGGTTGGTATGTACCTCCTGAGGAAGACAGGCCAAAGGGACACACAGCCCTGGGTACAGGGAAAGGAAGAAATATAGCAAGAGAATTAGGAACGTGGGCATCTTCAGTCTGTCTACATAGGGAAAGGCACCATGGCACCAGTCCCAGCCTTACCACTTATTAAATTGCTGTGTGACCATGGGCAGGTCACTCAGCCTTTTGTGGTGTGTGTGTGTGTGTGTGTGTGTGTGTGTGTGTGTGTGTGTGTATGTGTGGTACTGGGATTGAACCCAGGGGTTTTCTACCTCTGAGCTATACCCTCAGCCCAATTTCTAGTGTTTTATTTTGAAACAGGGTCTCACTAGGCTGCTGAGAGTCTTGCTAAGTTGCTGAGGCTGGTCTTGAACCTGCAATACTCCTGTCTCAGTCTCCCAAGTACTGAGATTACAAGATGCGCCACCATGCCCGGTTAGCTTTTCTGACCTTCATTTACCTATCTGTAAAATGGAGATGGCAACAGTATCAGGAGCTAGAACATACATTATTATGAAGATCAAATGAGACAATGAATACAGCGTTCATGGCACAGTGCTTAGCACACACTGAGAGCTCAACGCATGCTCTGTCTTCTCAATTCCATCATTGCTCGTGTAAGAGGGGGTGGAGGAACCACAGAAAACGTCAGTGGGAGGATGCTGAGCAGAGTTCACTGCCTGGGCTCAGCTCTGCCAACAGAGCCAAAGCTCAAGACAAGCAGGCTTTGGGGGGCAGTGTCCATCCCCAGAGAGCTGGCCTGACTCCCCCTGGGTGGCGTGGCCAAGCCTGTGGTGGTGTGGCCTCTTTCCAGCCGGCCCTGCCTGCTGGGAATTTTCCTCTGCTCCTGAGCATCAGAAGTGAGTCGGCACTTCTCAGGTGGTCGCACAGAACCAGGGCTGCCATCTGCCTGCCTGGTGGCCTCACTTTCACCCAGAAGTCTTTGCGTCCCTCTGAGGCCTGAACTCTGCCAGCCCTCGCCACCGCGGGCCATGCCACAGGGAGAGGCTGCCAGGAGCTGTGCCCAGCGCCCCACCGTCCCCTTTCCTGAGGGCAGCTCCCTGAAGGGGCGGGGGGAGACCGAGGCTGCCCTAGCTGAATGGGCCCTTTTATTCCAGGGCTCCCTCGGGAGGGTGCTGAGTTGCTGCCCTCCACGCCCGACACACCCTCACCCACGCAAACCGGGAGGGCTTGGCCCCGATGGCCGCCTCACTAACTGTGCTCCCTGGCCCCGCTCTGTCTGGACCTGGAGGACCCACCCCTCGAGGCAGCCCCGGCCCTGCTCTGAGGAGGCAGCCCCTGGCGTAGGAGTGAGCTACATACCCTCAAGGTGTGTGTGTGTGTGTGTGTGTGTGTGTGTGTGTGTGTGTGTGTGATTGAGACAGCTCATAATTGTGTGTGTGTGTGTGTGTGTGTGTGTGTGTGTGTGTGTGTGTGTGGCTGGGGATTGAACCCAGGGTGCTCTCTACCTCTGAGCTACACCCCTAATCCCTTTTCATTTTGTTTGTGTGGTACTGGGATGGAATCCAGTGGCATACCTCCAAGTGACACCCCCAGCCTTATTTTATTTTTATTTTGAAACTGGGCTCTCACTAGGTTGATGAGAGTCTCACTACTTACTGAGACTGTCCTCAAACCTGTGATCCTCCTGTCTCAGTTTCTCAAATACTAGGATTACAAGCATGTGCCACCATGCCTGGCTTTTATTTTGAAACAGGGCTTCACTCAGTTGCTGATGCTGGCCTCAAACCTATAATCCTCCTGTCTCAACCTCCCAATTACTGGAATTATAAGCATGCGCCACCATGCCTGGCTTTTATTTTTTTATATTAAAACAGAGTTTCACTAAGTTACTGAAGCTGGCCTTGAACCTGCAATCCTCCTGCCTCAGCCTCCCAAGTACTGGAATTACAGGCATGCCACTGTACCTAGGTGGCCTCTATTTTTTGTGGTTTTGTTTTGTGGTACTAGGTATGGAACCCAGGGGTGCTCTACCACTGAGCTTCACCCCCTTCCCCAGCCCTTTTTATTATTATTTTTTTTATTTTGAAACAGAATCTCACTAAGTTGCTGAGGCTGGCCTGGAACCTGCAATCCTCCTGCCTCAGCCTCCAAGTACTGCGATTGGAGGAAGAATGTGTGAACACATACTCACATTGACCCGTTCTGCACACCCTAGACGCCTGCTGTATACCAGGTCTTGTGCTGGGTCCCAGGGACGCAGTGGCGAGGGTCACTACCTGCAGGATGCTATTGTGCTGTCCTGAGGGAAGCTTATGAACAGCCTGTCAGCAGGATGGTGACCCATGGTGGCAAACTCTGGGATGGAATTGGTCCAGGCCTGGGAGAGCGGGAGAGACCTCTTGTGCTCAAGTGTCCTGCCAAAGCCTCCTCCGGGAGGTGACATTTACAATGTGATCTGAAGGCTGGAAGGCATTAGGCATGCAAAGCGCCGAGGGACAGGGTTCTGGGGAGGGTGTGGCGTGCACAGGCTGAGGTGGGAGAGTGGGGTGCATTGGTGGTATGGGCGAAAGTGGGGGTGGAGGATGAGAGATGAACTTGGGGGGCCGGCAGCACCCACCAGATCCTGGCAGCCACACAGGCCACAGAAAAGGGTCAGATTTGTCTCAGTACCTTGGGCAGTGGCTGAAAGCTTTAGGCAAGGGTTACATTTTCAGAAAATTATTCTGGCTGCCAGGTGCAAAGTGGGTTGGGAGTGAGGCCAGAGGAAGGATGGAGATTCAAGAGTGACAAGTCACAGAAGGACACATATGGGCTGCCAACCTGCTATCCAAAGACCTGACCTTGACTCTGTCTGCAATGATAGTCCCATGTGCCCAGACCTGTGCGCCATGTGCGGGTTCTAATCCATCTCCCAGCCCTGCAGTCCCTTCAGTGTATGAGAATGCTGATGCTCAGGAAGGACAATGTGCCCAGGACATAGCGGTCACAGCCTGCCCCTGTCAGCTCCACAGCCCACAGTCAGATCCTGTTGCCTCCAGCTGGAGAGTCCTAGATCTTAGTTTACTTAACTTTAACCCTATTTTTCTATTTTCTTTAAAATAGAAAAAGAGCAACTAGATGGGGATGGTAGAATCAGATCAGCGCGGCAGGACCAGTGGTCCCCAAGCCCTCAATCTTTGCTGAGAGAAAGAAATATTTGTTCCCAGCCAGGCATAGTGGCACATGTCTGTACTCCAGTACTTGGGAAGCTGAGGCAGGAGGAGCCAAGGTTTAAGACTAACCTCAGCAATAGTGAGACTCTGTTTCAAAATAAAAAGCTGGAAGTGTAGCTCAGAGGTAGAATGCCCCTGGGTTCAATCTCCCTTACACCACACACACACACACACACACACACACACACACACACACACACAATATATCCCCTTGAGGCTGGCTCTGGTGCTGAATACAGAAACTCCAGAGCAGAATTGGGGGGTTCATTTCTCCCTCCTCGATGCACTTGTGTGCCTTGTCAGTGCACGGCGGTAGCAGAGTTATTTCCATCTGTGGTAAAACCCAGTGGGCTTTGGCGATTTCTGTTTCCCTGAGTGTGTGGGGAGGGGAGGACAGGAGAGCTGGAGGGGGACACTCACCTGTGAGTCGCAGTGGCTGCCCAGGGTGGGGTGGGATGAGCAGTCCCTGCCCCACTGAGCCCAGCGGGGAGCAGAGGAGGGATGCTAGCTGTGTGGAAGATGCTAGCTGGTATTGATGGGGAGGAAAGGCTGCTGCAGGGGTGGGCAGGGGGGTGTCTGTCCTCCATAGGGGAAGGCAGAGGATAGACTGGGTGTCTGGGAAGCACAGGGCTTGGATTCCACGTGGCAGCAAGGAGGTAGGCAGGGCCGGGTCACAGGTGCTCTACCATACCACACCTCCTTGATCTGGAGTCATTAATTGAGGCGTCCCCTTTGGTCCACATTTATTTATGTGCTGGGCTCCATGTCAGGTGCATCTTATACACTCTCCATTGACTGCTCACAGTAATCCTTTGAGTTAGACATTATGCAGTTTGAGGAAACAGATTCAAATAGGCTCTGGCTTGTCTCACTAAGTAGCAGAACTAGCTGTATTAATCAGATTCTCCTGGTGACAACAAAGGAGAATGGGCAGGGGAGGCGCATACATGAAACCAAACTACTCACTAGATAGGAAATGCATATTGTCTTCCTCTTACATGCACCCTTCCCCAAGAGCATGTAAATACCTGAGGAGGGAGACCTTGTCTGTCTGTCTGTCTGTCTGTAAGCTCAACACAGCAGGTCTCCACCCTAACAGTGCTGGCTGGATAGATGGATGAATGGACACCTTTGAATAATAAATAGCATTCAGGGTGATAGAAAAGACGGGGAAGAAGTGTTTGTTTTGTTTGTTTTTCGGTACTGTAGACTGAAGCCTGGGTCATTCTACCTCCAAATTACACCCTTAGTCCTATTGTATTCTTTATTTTGAAGCAGAGTCTCACTAAGTTGTAGAGGGCCTCACTAAGTAGCTGAGGCTGGCCGCAAACCTGCTATCCTCCTGTCTCAGGAGCTAAAAAGGAATCACACATCATAGACACACATAGACATGTCTTTTGTTCTTTCTTCTTCTTCTTTTTTTTTTGTTCATATTAGGGATTGAACCCAGGAGCATTCTACCTCCAAGTAATACCCCTCACTCTTTTTACTTTTTATTTTGAAACAGGTTCTCACTAAGTTGCTGGGGGTCTTGCTAAATTGTTGAGGCTAGCCTCAAAG
>PVLC010038449.1:0-14768 GCA_004027655.1 Graphiurus murinus | reverse complement strand
ATGAAAAACCAGTTATAATATTTTTATATAATGAAATGTCATTGTAGTCAATACAGTGAACTAGATGGACATAGAAAGATGCTCATGATGCGGTACTGAGTAAACTGTTTATAGTTTAATACATTTACTCTATGATATGTTTATAGATAAACTAAAATGGCTTGGTAAAATATATTCATATATAGGTAATAGTTATCTCTGAGGAGTGATATTGTAGGTTTGGAATATAACTTAGTTTTCTATTTCACACACTTTGGGTTTTGTCAGATCTTTTGTATCAGACCTTTATATCTTGGTAATTTAAAGTATATCTCCACTTTGAAAAATGTTTTAAGCAGGAAAGGACACACAGCAGATGAGTTAAATGACAAACTGAATCTAGAAACTATTGAAAGCTGGCGTGCACATGTGCTTCTTACTCTCATTTCATGCATCTCACCTAAATATCAGAATGTAGCACCTCTACGTATCTTCTCATTTTTACCCAAGCCTTCATTTCCTAAGATTTTGAATTATGTCCCTTTGTTTCTAACTCGATTATCATTTTTCTGCCTTATCTTCCTGAGCTAATAGCTGCCCTTGGCAGACTAGGTTAGCAGTTCAAAGGATCATTCAGAAGGAATAGAGTGCTTCCACAAAGAGCAAGCACAAGGGATAGCTCCTCCCTTAGGAAAAAAGATTGCCAAAGGAATTGCTCTCTCTAAATTCTTAGCCAGGGGAATTGGTGAGCTTATCAGTAGTTCTCTGATTGTCCACTCACAGGCTGGACTTCTTGGAATAATGAGGCCATTTAATTTCCAAGAGGTAAATCATAACTTCTAAGCATATATGATATATTTCTTATATTACATAGTAGATAAGAAAATTGGACTATATCTTCTGGAAGTGCTAATTTTCTTATTGGCTCATTTTTTAAAAATCATTGTAGTTCTAACTTTCCTTTCTATACTTTATGCTATACTTAGGTTTTTCTTGCAAAAATTATAGCCCAAAAGTTGCTTACGAATCTATTTCTGTACTTTTGACTTCAGATAAACAATCCTTCGAGAGTAAGAAAAAGAACTGCCCACTGTTATGTTTTTAGCTTTAACTGCACTTTAGTATAGAAGTTTGACATAAACCCTTCAGTCAGAAACACAGGAACACAATGTGAAATGGGCCTTGGGAAATTTGGCTCCTGTTATGAGATTAGAAAGATGTATCATTTATAGTCATTTAAAAAAAAATGGCTAGCTATAAATTGGAGACAGCAAGTAGACCTCAATGTCAATATATTTAGAAAAATATATAAAAACAAATGCAACCCTAATGATACACATGCAGATTAATGAAAACATGGATAGGGGTTGCTGTACTTAAATTTTGTCAAGATTTTCTTTTTCTTTCTTCTTCTTTTTTTTTTTTTTTTTTTTTTTTTTTTTTTTTTTTTTTTTTTTTTTTTTTTTTTTTTTTTTTTTTTGGTAGTACCAGGGATTGAAGCCAGGGACATTCTACCTCTGATAGCTACATACCCAGCCCTATTTTATTTTTATTTTGAAATAGGATCTTGCTAGGTTGATGAGTATCTCACTATTTACTGAGGCTGTCCTTGAACATGTGATCCTCCTGTCTCAGTCTCCCACTGTGTTCAGCTAACCTATACATTTTTTCACCCATACAAACAAAAGTATGTTGACTTTACTCCACAAGGAAATCAGATCAATATGCCTACTACCTAGATACAGTATTAGCATTAGTACTCTAGAATTTTGAATCTTTGTGGATTATGATTTTGGTCTTTATTTGCAAAGTGTGTTTGAAATATTTTTCAAGCATTATTCGGTTGGTCTTTAGTATTTCTCAGGGAAAAAAATGCAGAGGAATTAAAATTTCAATGAAAAAGAGGCTTCCAATATCAATGGAGAAGAAAACAAAGATAATGCAAAATATGCACATAAACTGAAAGTGGCTAGAAAATAAACAAAAATGTATTTTATGTTTATGGGATATACCATTCAATAGTCAGAATGACTCTTAAGGACAGCAAGCAAATCTTGGAACAACTGTAGGGCACTGTGTTTGTGCAATCAATACTATCAATATCGACAGTCCTGATCTGCCTGCCTTCTTTTACATTTCCTCCCAGCCCTTGGTTCTCATTCTAAACACAACAAAGTGATGTCATTAAAACACAAGTAATAACCTGTCGCTCTACTTCTTAATGTCTTCCAGTGCCTTCTTTTCTCATTCAGAGATCTAATGATCATCAGCCCCAAATCCTCAGTTGCCCTTTTTGCCCCATGTCCTTCCTTTACCCTCTGCTCAATCTATTCCAACTCTATGGACCTTCTTGCTATTCCAAGAACCCATGAGTATATCCCCACACCCATGCCTTGTCACCTGATATTTTCTTCCCTTGGACCAGTTTCCTTCCAAATACACAACTGGCTTATTCCCTTACCTGTCTCAAGTATTTTCTCTGATACTGTCTTGTCAAGGAGACCTTCCTTGGGACCCTATTTAAGCTGTAATACTCCCTCCTTCCCTGTCTAACTTGGTGCACTCTCTCCCTTTTCCCCTTTGGTCCGCAGTGCAGTATCTGGTAAAATATACATATTTACTCATCTATTTATTTATCTCTTTTTCCATTAATTCAAGAGATCTGAGTTAGGGCTATGTTCAAGGGCAAGTCACAGGGCAGAGAAGAAACAACTGCAGAGATCACCTGGGAGGGGGCTCACCAATCTTGAAGAGATTTTCAGAGAAGACAAAATCTATTCTATTATGGTTTTTAAGGCAAAATATCTTTACTGAGAAATAAGAACATCTGAAAATATTAAGTTTGGAAATACCCCGTAGGCTCTGAATGTAGAAATTCTCAGGCTATCTTCAATGTCACTCTCTAATCTACACCTGACTCACCAACAAATTCGACTGCTTTTTACCAACTGAGCCATTATCCCACCAGTTCAGTCTACTGTCATCTGTAGCTGAGATCTGCAATCGCCTCCTACATAGGTCTGTGCTTCTGCTTCTGCAGCCCTTTAGCCCTCTTGACACCTAGCAGCCAGAGTGGTCATACACTTAGAATAAAATCCACACCCATCATGGCCTACATACCATGGGGCCTGGCTGCACCTCTCATCTCACTGTACTCTCTGCTCCTCTACTGTGGAGAGGCCTTCTTGCCATTCAACATGCTGAGCAAACTCAAGCTTAAAGTTGTTTGTTCTCATGGTTCCCCTTTGGAACATCAGTCTCCCAGATATGCAGGAGGTCCACACCCTCACAAATGTGACCTCCCCAGAAACTCTTCTCTGGCCACCCAATGCAAAATTACAGCCCCTGTTATTCTTTATGCCCTTCCAAACCTTATTTTTTATTTAGAGTCTCTCTCATTTCCTACCATTATGTTATAGATATATCTATTTCTATACATTTATTGTTGGTTCCCCTGTAACCATAACTGCCAGGTACAAAGTAGGTGCTCAAAGATATTTATTGAGTCTATGAGTGTTCAGTGTAATATATGGAAGGCCTGCAACTGGAAGTTCATCTTAGTCATTATTCCTAGGAAGAAACAGATTTAGCACAGGAATTTATAGCCTTTCAGAGCCAAATAGGCTCAAAATTAGAAAGCTTTTTCCACATTTTTGAGTTCACAAACACTTCTGGCTCTAGGAGAAAATATTCAGAATCACTATTAAAAGATACTGAAGTTTTCAGTGCAGCAGGGTGACTGAAACTATGTATGGCAACATATCCATTGTTTCCTCAGCACCAGTCTAGTCTGCATAAAACCGTCAACACAAGCAGCTAAGACAAGGCAAAAATACAAACTGCTCAATTTCCAAATCAAATAGATTTTTTCTCCTCATCTGTATTTAAGACAACTATGTTTGTGATCTTATTTTTTTGGAAAATTGTTCATTTACTAAAAGACTTTAAAATATTCAGAAAGAAATCATACATATAAATCTCAAAATCCTCTTATAGGAAACATTTTCTAATTCCATATAATTTATAGGAAATAGTCATCTAATCTCCAACTATAATATGATTCCTTATATTTAAGGTAATAAAGCGGGAATTAAGTTGCATGTTTTCCATACTAATGTGTGTCTACTTAAAATCAGAGAAATAAAATACTATACATATTCAATGTGTGTTCTTTCTTCTTAAATTGCTATTTTCCTATATTCTAGATTTTATAATAATAAGCCTATGTACTTTTTCTCCCAAATCAGGATAAAAAGTTTTGTGCAAGTTCTTAAAGAAACTTCTGTGATTATAAAATGTCAAGCTCTCATAAAGCATGTTTCTAAAGCAGACAGGAATATCTGAAAAGTTAGAACTAAGGTAGAATTTAAAATACATTCTCCAATCCTTAGACTGTCTCTCCAGTCAGTGGGAGATGTTGCTTTTTCTATTACAAATAGAATTTCTGATAGATTTTTTTCACTGGAGAAAGAGTCCAAGAAAGACATCTTTCTATAGATATTAGATTGCTGGTGCAAATTACACTTGCATGGACCTTAATTGATAAACAGCTACATTGTAAATGATCTCCATGTTCACTTAACATGAAATTATGGATAATGCATTTAGAATTCATCTTTAAAATAAATTACAAAGTATTATCTGTATATTAAAACATTTTTCACTCCACCTCATTTTCTTCTTAACCATTTTAGTATACTGTCAAAACAACAACGCCTGTCATCATTCAATTTTCACAATATCACCTCTAATGAATAGGAAAGTAAACAACCTAAAAATCTATAAAGCAAATATCTATTAATTTATCTTGACTATTTTGTAGGAATCTTGGAAATAATGCATTAAAAGGCAATGCATTTTGACTACAAACTACAAAATGTGGTGAATTTACAAGTAGACTGAGATTGCCTCTATAGTAATCCCAGATAATTCCAAAATATCATTAAGAATTATATTTTTCTACATACTCTTATGCCAAACCCAGTAATAAGCATCTAGACTGCATTGCTATAGCCATAAACAGAATTTCAGGCCATTACTACCCATATAATGCACACACACACACACACACACACACACACACACACACACACACACCCCTCAACACAGGTGCAGTTTTATTATATTTTTAAAGAAAGGAAATGTGCAGTTTCAATGTCACTGCCTGCTGCTTAGAAAAACAGAGGTCATGAATGTTTCATTGATATAACTCAGATGTTATCCTTTATGAATGAAGGGTTTCTATGTAAGTTGATTGTGAAAATTGTCTGCCTACAGAAATTCACAAAAAATGAAAAGAAAACTATTTTATGTAGGTGTTTCCTGCATTAAAAAAGGAGTATGATGATGCATTGTCAATTTTAGAATTGCAGCTTTTGAAAATGTCATGACCACAACCACAGTGATGAAAATACCATCAAGCAATTCATTCTTCCTACACCACAAAACCTGGTCTAGAATAACACATTCTTTTGGCTACTTCTACATCTCTGATTAATTTTTTAAATGCAGGAAATGTACAGCCATGGCATTTAAACAAATGAGCACTACTACATATTGCTTCAACGTAGAGAAAAGAATAAGAGCAAATTTCATCATGTTCCAATACACATTCAAAAACAGGGTTGTGTGAATGATCGGCTAGAGGATTTTCAAAAGCATTTTATCCACTCCTTGATATGCGCTCACAACTCCTCCCGTTGGTATTAATGGAAATTAGTCTAGTGTATGGACAAAGACTAGGCTTTGGGAGAGGTGTATACTTGTATATCCAATAATAAATTTACATACTCTCAAATAAATTCATTTGATTATTTATTTTAATGTTAAACTTAGTTAAAATTACCTGCACGTACTGTGTAAGGTAGGGAAGAAAAAGATGGTTATCAAGGAGACATTAAGTACTCAGAATGCATTTCCATAATTGTCTTTATTTTCCTTAACCACCCAGAGCAGGAACTAATTTCTTAATTTCTCTTTCATACTACATAGAGATTATAATATCACCATGTAGAGAAAGGTGTGAACTCAAATGATCCCAGTAACTTTCCTTGTTGCCTAGCAATACACTGCAGTGGGAAGTGCTGCCCTAAAGGTCTCCTGAGGCCAGCAGCACTGCAAGCAGCACCTCTATCTCTCCTTACAAGGCCACTCCTGTATTGACAAAGACATGTCCCTAATGCCCATTGGACGGGGTATAAAGAGAGCAAGATGCATCCAGCACACAGGCCCAAGGGCACATCTCCAGGACATCATGGGAAACCAGGAACATCAGGCACCACAGATTGGTGACCCCAGCAGGCATTATGTGACATCTGGGGAATTTGCCCAAGCCCTTCACCAACCCTACCTAGCACAGAGTATTTTTAATCTTAAAAGTATAGTTAATATTTTTAGTAGTTATTTTACAAGTTCACTAGATGAAAGGCAGACATAAGCAGATAGCAATGTCAGTGGAAATTAAAACAACAACAACAAAAAACTAACTTAGTTATCTGTACATCCTGGGAAATCACAGGCTGTTTCTCCTACATATTTCCTAACTAGGTCATGAGTTCTTTCAATGTGATTCTCTAGAGTTACATATGATTTGCCACTGGGTTTTTAGTATTTTCCTAGTGCACATGGAAATACAGAGATTGCCTGCCAGGTAAGGAGCTTGAGAAAGTTTGGGTCCGATGACATTGTCTACAATATTTTGAGATAAAGCTATTGCTTGGGAAAGAATTTCTCCTGTCCAATATTCAGAACAAAGATGAAGAACGAGCCAGACTTCTAAGTTTTCTATTTAATTACTCAAAATCAAAACAAGTAGCTAATCTCTGATTGAGCACAGTTCACTTGAGTAGAATTTGACACTGATGCCTTAGCAGCCTGTCTTGAGAACACCAAAGCAGCAGCTCTAATCTAAAGAAACTCAGTATATTAATTTGTTTCAGTGTATCCATTGGGACAGATGACTGATGATCCTTCAGCTGCTGTTTTAAATCACAGCATTTCACAGTGGAGTCTGATGGCAGCTCACATAGTTGGATGGAGTTTTCTGCTTGGACAACCCACACACTTCCACAATTCACATCGAGTGTGGATGAAATGGAGAGACAAACACTGAAGGAGGCATGTGAAAGCTTCCCAATACTCCAGGATTCATCATTTTAACAGTGACAAAATCAAATTCTAACATCTGTGACCACACGTGAGTTTATGCTCTTGGATTTTCTCTTTCCTTGCTAGATACCAAAAACATTAGTCTCTGCTGAGGTGAAGACATTTGTCAGTTCAATACTTTGAGACTGATGAATGCTGCTACTGGCTGTAAGTTCTATGGTGATAGATAGTGGCCCTCCAATCCTCTCAACCATTTATGACTATTCCATTGTCCACTTTAATTAAGAGGTAGGAGGAGGATTGCTATTGGGAAGGTACACACTAACAAACCATTATGTTCTTTAGCAAACTAAAAAATAATTACATTTGGTGATCTTTGAACCATGGCAAGATTACTATGTTGCACCTGTGTTCAAGAATCTAAAAAGATTAATACATTTAAGGATTGATAAATCATCACAGACAGGTAATGGCTCTATAGTTTATCTCATCGGGTACCAACTTCATGCATTACAGCTAGAAAGATCATGGACCTTGGGGAGCCACCATACACACCCGGTGAAACAAATCTCACTTTACTATTCACTGGGTAAGTAATCTTAGGGATGTTATTTAACCAAACATGTAGTTTTCTCACTTGTAAAATGTAGATCAGAGTAGCATCCTGGTAGTGGTGTTTTTTAAATTATGTGATATAGCAATTCTAAAACAAGAGTGAGTGAAAATTTTCTACACAATAAGTATTCAATAAATAGAGGTACCATAGGTTGCCTGATATTGAACTAATTTTAGAAGTGAGGAAATTCAGACCCATTGAAGCTAAGCAAGAGATTGTTAATAATGGAACCAGAGCAAAATCCCAGCTACCTATTCAGGGTACAGTTTGCTCTGTCACATATGGGACTACGTGTGTGTGTGTGTGTGTGTGTGTGTGTGTGTGTGTGTGTGTGTGATGATGTGGGGCTGGTGCCACTTAGCCAAGACAGTTGACTCATTCTCAGTGTCACTTTCTCTTAACTCTGTAGCTTTGCATCCTCCTTTTACTTACAGGGAAACTTGAGCTACTCTGCCAGGAACTGTAACACTAGGTTCTGTTTTAAACATTTTTTTCTCTTTTCTTAGTTGGACATCCCCAGAGTTGAAAGTCCTCCTGTGTATAGTATAATAAGTCCTCATAACCATATTGGGAAAATTTATTAGAGAAAAAGAGAGTTATAGTCATATCTAATGATCAAGAGAAGTATCCATTCATATTCGTTGGGAGTGTCAGGTGTCAATGCAGCAGAACAGAACTGCACAGCAAGATCTTTGCTTGTTTCCACTTTGTGCTGCTGGAATAGAATAACATACACTAAAGAGCAGAAAGTCATTAGCTCATGGTTTTGGAGGCTGGAAAGTTCAAGATTGAGGGACTGGCGTATCTTAAGAGCCTTCCTATGTATTCATTCATAAAATGGCAGAAAGGCAAAGGGGAGAGGGAAGAACTTGTCCTTTTATAAGGAACCCATACCTGTGATAATGACTTCAATCCATTCAGGAGGCAGAGCCCCATGGCCTAATCCTATCTTAAAGATCCCAATTCTTAATACTGTTGTAATGGAAATTAAATTTTAACATGAGTTTGGGAGGGGATAAATCCTCAAACCATAGCAGTTTACTTGAACTTAAATTCTAGCAGGGGAAAGAAAAATGTAAGCACACAATGAATCTGGGTAATCTTGGCAAGTCAGTTTGCTTCGCAAATCCTCAATCTCCCCCAATCTTTTAATTTAGGGATTTTTTTTTTATAAAATGCGACAGTAGGTTAGAAAATATAATATTAGAACATCATACCATTTTTTTTTTCGCAGTACTAGGGATTGAACCTAAGGGCATTCTAGCTCGGAGATACACCCCCAGCCCTATTTTTTTTTTTTTAATTTTGAAACAGGGTCTCACTAAGTTGTAGAGGGCCTCACTAAGTAGCTGAGGCTGGCCACGAACCTGGATCCTCCGGTCTCAGCCTCCAAAGTACTGGGATTACAAGACGAAAATTTTCACTACAGATACACCAAGAACTAACTGTATAAAGCAAAAATCATAAAACTTTAGAATGATTCAAGGAGAATATTTTGTAATTTTTGTATAGGGATCTTCTCAAGCAAAACTAGACAGTTATAAGCCAGAAAAGAAAATGTAGACACAGCCGGGTGTGGTGGCACACGCTTGTAATCCCAGCATTCGGGAGGCTGAGACCAGAGGATCCGGGTTCGCGGTCAGCCTCAGCTACCTGGTGAGGCACTCCGCAACTTAGTGAGATTCGGTTTCAAAAATAAAGAATAAAAAATAGGGCTGGGGGTATAGCTTGGAGGTAGAACGCCCCTGAGTTCAATCCTCAGTACCGCAAAAAAAAAAGAAAATATAGACACATTTGATTTTGTGGAAAAAAAAAAAAAACAACACTATATGATCACTGACCCAAAATCAAAGTTAAAAGAAAAATGAAAGGTTGGGAGAAAATATTTCCAAAATGCACAATATACCAAGTATACAAAAAGACTATGAAATTGATAAACTATTCATTATAAAAATTAACAAAGAAGGTGTTTTACATATCAGAAAATGCAAATGAAACACAATCTTAGTAGTAAGAAAAACATGCAGATTATAAAAAAAAAGAAAGTACAAACTTTTTACTTTTAACCCAATAATTTGACAAAATCTTTAAAGATGGACAGCATTCATCAGTGATAAAGTTTTAAAAAATTTTCTCATACAATATTGGTAAGGTAAAAAAGCTTTTGGAAAGTGTAATCTGGAAATATTTATTAAACTTTAAACTCACATAACCTTTCACTCCAAAACCCTGTTCTTGGAATGTATCCAACTGAAGTAAAAGTGAAGTATCTTAGGATATATGCATGTTGATTTATGATAACATTATTTGCAGTAGAAAAAAAAGACAGGCTGGGCATGGTGGTGCATGCTTGTAATCCCAGAATTTGGAGGGCTGAGACCAAAGGATCCAGGTTCACGGCCAGCCTCAGCTACCTGGTGAGGCACTCTGCAACTTAGTGAGACCCTGTTTCAAAATAAAGAACAAAAAAAAAAAATAGGGTTGGGGGTATATCTCAGAGGTAGAATACCTCTGAGTTCAATCCCCAGTATTTCAAAAAGAAAAAAAAAAAGAAAGACTGAGAATAGTTGAAGTATCTATCTATAAAAGACTTTTTATGAATTTTGTTGTGCCCATTCAATAGATTTCTCTATTAATTCTTAAAATAAAAGAAATTTGCACATATTAATTTAGAAAAAAATTAACACATTATTGCTTTAAAATTTTAAAAACTATATGGTATTTGATCATAATATTGTTTTTAAGAACATGATCAATACATCTTTTATTTACTTAAGCAAAGACTATGATAATGGAAGTTTCAACATGCATGCAAATCAGTACCTACAGAATTCCATAGAGAGGGGAGATTAGAAGAAAATATGAAAATTGTCTATTTACATTTGGTGCTCCAAATTAGATTTTTGCTACATTTGTGTAATACTCTAAAATACAAAATTTTAAATAAAATTCACACACTGTGGTGAGGGATGCAACAGAGGTATGTTCACATGGCTAACGGAGCACATGGGAGATAGCAATGCACTTTTTTTTTTCTTTTTCTTTTTTTTTAACTTTTAAAATTTTTATAATGAAATAACTTCAGGCATACATAAAACTGAAAAATAGTATAAATTTCATTATTATATATATATTTTTTTTTCACCCAGATTTCACAAGCATTAATGTTTTAGCGTATTTGCATTCTCTCTCCTCCTCCCTCCTTCTTTTCTTTCCTCTCTCTATATATCTATATGGGAAAGCATATTCATGATTCCATATTACCCCTAAATACTTTAGTGTATAGCAATGCACTTTTCTAGAGCAGAATTGAGCACAGAGCAGATGGCCTTTAAGCCAAGTCTTGAGAGAAACATGAATGCAACTGTCACTGCTTTATAATTGGAGAATGTAGGATCCAGGCCTGATTTTCTCATCAACTCCATAAATGCCCTTTGGCAGTTAGATTCTATCTTCTAAATATTTCTCAAAAATACCCAAACTTTTGAAATACAAATGGCCTTTAAACATGTACTAAAAACTTATGCAAACTATAATAAGAAATTTCAAATTAAAATGATATGTATCCAACTATCTGATCATCAATCTCTTGTTATTATCAATAATGTGACAACAACACTCTGTGGTTAAGCAATAAGAGCAGACGTTCTTGTACAATATTGGTGGGAGTACACAGGTTGATATAAAATATAAGGAAAAATCTGTGGCAATTTAAAACTTGATCCCACACTCAATTTCTACAAGTACATTCCACAAATACACTTATGCAGGCATAAAAATTCACATATTCCAGTATTTGGGAGGCTGAGACCGGAGGATCCGGGTTCGCGGCCAGCCTCAGCTACCTAGTGAGGCACTCCTCAACTTAGTGAGACTCGGTTTCAAAATAAAGAATAAAAAATAGGGCTGGGGGTGTAGCTGGAGGTAGAATGCCCCTGAGTTCAATCCCCAGTACCGAAAAAAAAAATTCACATATTCAAGAATATTTATGACAGAACTCTTTGCACTAATAAAGCAATAGAAATGACCTAAATGTCTATCAATGGGAAAAGGTTAAGGAATTCCATAATGGAGAATATATATAGTTTTTAAAAAGAAAAATAAGTCATTTGTATTTGTATTTAAATGAAATTATATACTAGATATACTATATAAAGAGTGCATTAGTTTATTTATATATATATAGTTGAGCGTGGTAGCTCACGGCCAACCTCAGGCCTCAGCTACTTAGTGAGACCCTCCACAACTTAGTGAGACCCTGTTTCAAAATAAAGAATAAAAAATAGGGCTGGGTGTGTAGCTCAGATGTAGAATGCCCCTATATTTAATCCTTAGTTCTGAAAAAATACATATATATATATATATGCATTTATGCACAGTAAACAAACATGTGCATATAAAAAAACAAACATAATCATTTGTATATGCATAGACTCTCTTCCTGAATAGATTCATTAGTACCTATTTGCAGCTTAAAGACCTTCAGTAGCTTCTCACTACTTCAAAGAAAAAAAGAAATCTAAATTCTTTACTGAATTATCCCGTATTCCTACATGTCCTGCTACCAGATGAGTATCAAATTAAGTACTACTCATATATCCATCTTTAAGAAATTTCAGATATAATTCAATATGTTGGAACAAAAATATACCAAAGCCCCCATGACCTCTGCAGCCTTTACAATTTTATACCTTTTGATTGTTAATCTATTCTTCATTCATGATTCTTCTACTATGCCCACTGTTTTGCTTATTAGACTTATGAAAGATTGGTTCATAAACTCAATATAAAATTGCACCCTCATTACCACCTTACAGTTACTATTGTGGTGTCTTTATTTTTTACTACTACTTAAAACTATATGAAATTATATTGTTTGTTTATTGGAGTCACTAGCCACTGGAATGCATGCTATATGAGGAAAAGAACCGTGTTTGTTCTGTTGATTAGTGTATACCCATTGTTTTTTCTATGATGTAGTATATAGTAAATGTTCCTTATCTAACTTTTATGGAATGAATGAGTTAGAACAGATCATGATTTTTGCTGTTTGTTTGTTTGTTTGTTTGTTTGTTTGTTTGTTTGTTGAGATACAGATGAAATCAATTGAACAATGAAATGAATAAGAGTAGGAAAAGAAATGGAGCCTAAATTAATTCTTTGTGGATTATGTTGTACCCATCAAGTCTCCTGTTACCATCCAGTGCACTCATCTCTGAGCTGCTGTACACATTGGCTGCTGACAGCTCACGATTGCTTCATTTCCAGAGATTAATTTTGAGGGAAGAAATTATTTCCCTCATCCCTGAGTAAACCACAGTCAGGTACTGGCCTTTCTGCTTCTAGGTTAGGACACCTCTGAGATGTGATGCATGTCCCACATCTCCCTAAGACATCTGTCTAAAGCTAGATTTCAAATGAAATCTCATTTGTGTTTGGAAATTTGCCTTGCATTTCATACACTTCCCTCATTCCCCTCCTTGAGGGCTCTCAGGACCCTTGTAGTAAGAAATGGGACTCTGAGACTTTGAAATCTGGGGGAGTGCACTTGAGAAGCTGAAGCAATTATATTACCCTGAAATTTCTTGTCTTGCAGAAGTGGATCATCACTCCTGTTAGAGGGTATCACCCTCCTTTATACTACTTTGCCTGAAGACTATGAATCTATCTCAAATGAGGCAAGTTTACTCCTTAGACAGTACTTGCTCACTGTAGGATTTGCCACATATTCTCTTCCTAGCCATTACATCAATAAATAAAGTCAAGCCACAACAGTATCCAACTCAGAAGAGCCAGTCCTACTAGAAAGGAAAGAAACTACAGGATGAATGTTCTATAAGATCTGACCAATGTATCTCAGGAACCAGGAGAGTAGCCCAGGAGTGGATCTTGAGGGTCCTGGACCAAGAATGATGGTAAGGCTGGATAAGAGAGCTTGTCAATTTTCCTCCATGACACAGAATTTAACACCTGGAAAAATTATTTAGACCAATTCTGATATGCTCTTAGGACAACTTGGAAGCTGGAAAAATCAATGGCCCATAGCATGTCACATAAAGATTCCAGAACTACTGTGACAAATTGTGGAGAAAAAGATCAAAATACCTCACTGAAAGGATCACACTAGAATGGATCAATGACAAACCAAAAGACCCATTAGTTGAAGGACACTCCACTTACCATGATAGTAAGAAATGCATTGGTGAGAGAAGCAAGTGTATCACTGAGAATCTCACAGTGGCTGTCCTTGGCAGGCTGGGCAGGTGGATAGTGCTAGTATAGAACAAAGCCTGCTAACAGCAATCAAGATGATGGGATCTGAGAAGAGCAGTGTCAAGGTGGCAGAATTTAATTTTCAAAAGCAAAGTACAATGGGCAACAAGTCAAAATAAAAGGTAGGGGAGTCTTATCTGCAGGAAGCTATGTGACTGTCTAACACAACTTGGAGTTCCTAAGGATAAGACAGATCTGCAGCCAATGAAATTATTCTTTGTTATAAAAATATATAATTCAAGCCGGGCATGGTGGTACATGCTTGTAATCCCAGTACTTGGGAGGATGAGACAGGAGGATCTGGGTTCACTGCCAGCCTCAGCTACTTAGTGAGGCCCTCGGCAACTTAGTGAGACGCTGTTTCAAAATAAAGAATAAAAAACAGGGCTGGGGATATAGCTTGGAAGTAGAATGCCCCTGGGTTCCATCCCCAGTACCACACACACACACACACACACACACACACACACACACACACACACACTATATATATATATATATATATTTTTTTTTTTTTTTTTTTCAAAAACAGCAAGAATGAATGAGCAAAAGACTGAGGCCAGATACCCCAATGGAAAATCATTGCCCTGGATCCCTAGGAGAAAGGACTCCAAAATACTATGTCAAGCACAAATGGTAATGCATTTTCCAATCCTCCCCTCAAGTGATCTATAACTCTTTACTCAAATATCAACACATTGGAGAACATTGTGAAAGATGCTAATTCTGGAATAACCAAAGCTTGATCCAATCATGCCCACCCCTCCCCATTACAGTAGGGTAGTACAGGTTA
>PVLC010038448.1:0-14741 GCA_004027655.1 Graphiurus murinus | reverse complement strand
AATTATTAGTGACACAAGTGTGTTATTTACTTCTATTATTTTACTCAGCAGCCACAAAATATTCTCTATTTGATACTGTATTTCTTCACATCTTTCTATAAATTTTTAAATATTGTTGCATTTGCTTCTTTGAACATACTTAAAATGGTTGGTTTGAAATCTCTGAATCCTAAATCCACCTTCTGAACTTCTTCAAAGCCAGTTTCTATTGTTTATTCCTTTTTTTTCTTTTTTTTTTTTTTGCATGTGAATTACACTTTTCTAGTTTGTTTATTTGCTTACATGTCTCAATTTTTGGTTTTAAAAACCTGGACACTTTATAATATGCAACAGTTCTGAATAATGATCCCTCCTTTCTCCCTATTCTTCATGGCAGTTATTGTCTTTATTTGCTTAGTAAGTTTCATTGTTTGTCTTAGTGAGTTGGCACAACTTATTTGGCAAAGTATTTCTTATACAGTGTGCAGTCTTTGCTGTACCTGCCCAGATTTTTCTCTCATTTTTATTTTTTAGCCTACCAAGGCATCCCTCCCGGAATATCATAAATCCTTTTTTTTTATTTTTATTTTTTAAATTTTTATTCATACATTGTAAGCATACATCTTTGTTAGGTACAAATTGATAACAATATATGTGCTCACAATTTTCATTTGACCCCTTCCCCAAATTCCCACCCCGCTCCCTCGCCCTCCCTCCTTCTCAAGTTCAGTTTAGTGAGTGACCTTGATATACATTAGTGTGCCACCCCCCCCCCCCGTCCAACCCCTTCGGTTAAACCAACTTTGCTTTCGAGGGTCTCTCCTTTTTCATCTGGAGACCCTCTTATATCCTATCTTCTCCCTAGCATCCGCATATTAGAGAGAACATATGCTTCTTTACTCTTTGTGACTGGCTAATCTCACTTAACATAATGTTTTCCAGTTCCTTCCATTTCCCTGCAAATAACATGATTTTGTTCTTCTTTATGGCTGAGTAAAATTCCATTATGTACATATCCCATAGTTTTGTAATCCATTCATCTGTTGATGGACATCTTGGCTGCTTCCATAGTTTGGCTATTGTGAATTGTGCAGCTATAAACATAGATACACATACATCGGTCTGTTAGTTTGGTTTCCATTCTTTTGGGTAGATACCCAGAAGTGGTATTGCTGGATCATATGGTAGGTTCATTCCCATACATCTGAGGATCCTCCATACTGTTTTCCAAAGTGGTTGCACTAGTTTGCAATCCCACCAAGAGTGTATTAGAGTTCATACTTCTCCACATCCTTGCCAGCAGTTGTTGTTGTTTGTGTTTTTTATGATTGCCATTCTGATTGGAGTTAGGTGAAATCTCAAGGTACTTTTGACTTGCATCTCTCTGATTGCTAATGATGTGGAACATTTCCTCATACATTTATTGGCCATTTGTATTTCTTCTTTTGTGAAGTGTCTATTTAGATCCTTTGCCCATTTTTTGATTGGGTTATTTGCTTTCTTAGCTGTGGTTTTCTTGAGTTCTTTGTATATCCTAGTTATTAAACCTCTATCTGAAGAGTAACTAGCAAAAATCTTCTCCCACTCTGTAGGCTCTCTTTTTATGTTCTTGATAGTTTCCTTTGCTGCACAAAAGCACTTCAGTTTAATGTAATCCCATGTATTGATCTTCCTGAGGGTTGCTTGTGCTTTTGAGGTCTTGTTGAGAAAGTTTTTACCTGTGCCTATGTGTTCAAATGTTGGTCCTATGCCCTCTTCAAGTAGGAGCAAGGTCTCTGACCTAACTTCCAGGTCTTTCATCCACGTTGAGTTGACTCTTGTGCAGGGTGAGAAAGTGGAGTTTATTTCCATTTTCCTGCATATGGTTAACCAGTTTTGCCAACACCATTTGTTAAAGAGGCTATCTTTTTTCCAGTGTATATTTTTGGCTCCTTTGTCAAAAATCAGTTGACTGTAAGTCTGTGGGTCTGTTTCTGAGTCTTCTATTCTGCTCCATTGGTCTATGTGTCTGTTTTTGTGCCAATACCAAGCTGTTTTTATTACTGTGGCTTTATAGTAGAGTTGGAAGTCAGGTATTGTGATACCTCCTGCATGGTTCTTATTGCTAAGAACTACTTTGGGTATCCTGGGCTTTTTGTTTTTCCAGATGAATTTAACAAAAACATTCCTTGGCAGTTAAATATATCCTGTACCCTTGGATATGTATGTGATTTGGATTCTGCTTTGATGATTCAGAAACTTACATTTCTACCCATAGTCAGCCTGGGATTAAGCTTAGTTTCCCTCATTCCTTTGTCATGGAAGAAGGGTTGATTCCTCAATGCAGAATCATCAGGGTCCTTGGTTTACAGCAAACACTACACAGAGAACTAGACTGAGGTTTATTTAGAAAAGTAGGAAATACACATTCAAGGGAGAATGTGGGCCATACCAAAAGTGAGAGAAGCACTTTGGGAGTGCAGGGCTCTTATCTGTAGGGGACTTTCATGAGAGGTGGGCAGAAGAGAAAAGTGAAGATGACTTCAGTCCAGTAGTCACAAAATGGTTTAGGGTGTGTCATCATCTTAAAGTGGGTCCTAAGCTTCACATCTTAACTGTAGGTATCAGTTTGGTTAAATTGTTCAAGGACAGGCAAAAATGTTGAGGAGCTTGCTCTCCTAAGTAGAGCCCAAGTAGATTCCTCTTTTGGGTGACCTCTGCTGTCTGATAAACAGACACTTCCCCAAGGACTGTCAACAGAAACTTTTAGATATAACAGGACTTGTCACAGGCTTCCATATTAAAGTTAAATTTTCCTTGTTCTCTTGTTATATTGTAGGGGACCGGACAGTGCTCAAGGTCTGCCTTTGCTGACTCACAGGCATAGAAGTCTGTTCTTATGGTGATAAAGATTACCATAACATGCACTGACTACTGACTCAGGGCAAAAGCCCTGCTTTGCTTCAAGTTCCAGGAATCAAGAGGTTTATTTAAACTTTATCAGGCTGTTATAGTAATGAATTGCGTGAATATTTGTTCCTTGAACTGTGTACCCTCAGATGATTAATTTTCACAAAATGTAACCATTGTGAGAAAACATTAACTTTGACGTATATTCTGGTGCTCAAAGGAGTATATAATGACTGGACTAAATAAACTCCAGTGCGGCAGTAGTATCCACTGTCAGCCCTCCTGAATCTATCCCTTGTTTTTCTCTTTCTTAAGTAACCTTTGTCTTTGTTTTTCTCAAGCCACACTTTCTCCCTCCAAGCTTGTCCAACTTAGCTGGCTGGCTCCGGCTTTGATATATATCTCCTTTTTACCTATTTATTTTATTCCTTCTATCCTACATCATCTTGTTCATGAGGAGGTATGGCAATAGATGTGCATGCAATTTTCTTGACTACAAGCAATGAATGAACATGCTTTTTTTTTTTTTTAATTTTGGCAGTACTGGGAATTGAACCCAGGAGCATTCTACCTCCAAGCTATACCCACCAGCCCTATTTTTAATTCTTTATTTTTGAAACAAGTTCTCACTAAGTTGTGGAGGGCCTCACTAAGTAGCTGAGGCTGGCCACAAACCTCCAATCCTCCACTCTCAGCCTCACAAGTCCCAGTGGATTACAAGTGGGCACCACCACACCCAGCTCTAATTTCATTTTTAAACCCGATTAGAGCAGTTTATTTTATTAGTCTGTGTGCAACATGGGGAATGGTTTTAGATCTGCCCCTCCCCCTGATTGGATTACTTCTGACTGAGTATAGCCTAATGTGTATACACAGCCTTTCTAAGCCTTTGAGTATATGGCAGTCACAGGAGAGTTATTCTTGACTGTCACTTTCCCTGGTTCTCTCTATTAAACTTTTGGCTGCTTGATCAGGGAACTACCAGTATGCTCTTAATTGCTCTCTCCCAAGATCTCCATTGTTTTAAGCAATGACTTTAGGCATGCAGTTCTCTCACCTTTGTTTCAAATAAAGTCAGTCCCATCAGACAAAGATGGAAAATTCTTTGTCTTTTTATGGCCTGTTCCTCTGGGCTGAACCTGTACTTCACTGCCTGAAGATAAGGACAGTGACAATTACCAGAATGACACAATCATGCTAAGTGTATCAACTAGGGTGGGGGGGTGTCTGGTGATTTTTTTCCAGCCTTTCTCTTCTTTTGTGGAAACCATCCTATAAGCTGCTGAGAGACAGTTATTGGAGCCCCTGGACTGTCAGTTAGCCAGCTCTGGGATTATTGAATCTCTGCTCAATGAAGGGGTTCAGGATGAGGACAGGCAACTCCATCCTCTGTACTGCATGTTTGAGTAGAGCTTCAGTTACTTGCTACTGAAGGAGTGAAGGAGGATACTACCAGACCAGAAGCTGAGGGAGGGAGAGATCCCATCTTCTCAGTCATACCCACCCACATTAGAGTTCTTTGTGTAGATATTTCATAACTAAGAGCTGAAGTGGAACTGAAGAAGTAGATGTTTTCTCACATGCCATAGAATTGCTTGCCCTTCTGATTGACCATTTGTAGATGAATGAATGATTCCCCATTGATCGTATGCCATCAGGAGAATTTCCAAAGGCTTTCAACTTTATTGAAAATAATTTTCACTAGTGAAAATACTGTTTTACTCAGGAAAGGATCTGCTGGACTCTGCCATTCTGGAAGTCCATGTAAGAGTATATGACTTCAATCATTGCAAGGTGAATAGATATTTTATTATATAGAGTTGCTGTTAGTTTTTAATATTTATCTGATGAATTTGCATATATTACCTCAGTAGGCATCTCCACATATGCAATCTACATGTGCCTAGCCCAATTTGATATAGCACATCTGTTATGCCTCACATATCTCCTGTTTAAAGTTCCACAGCAGTGATCATAACTGTTGTGAGCCTTGCTAACATATGCCATTGTATTTATATTTTCTGTCTTACACAAAAATGATATGAATTTATTCACCACTTATCAGAGTACAAAATGTATGTGAATTTACTATATCTTAAGTGAATGAATATATATTCTGAATGACAAAAGTTTACAAATATATTTTGTTTTATTCTAATTAATTAAATATGACAATATAAGTTAATTAATGTGAGACAATCATGACAGATTTACCTTGAAGACAATTAAACTTAAGCTTTTAATTTCTCACAAGAAGAGATCTCTTAAATATTTATGGTATGTTAGCTTATATATACATAGAAGGATATATAATACATGAGTAAATATATGACATGGATAAATTGCTGAGGGTCTCTAAATTGCTGAGGCAGGCCTCTAATCTGTGATTCTCCTGTCTCAGCCTCCCAAGTACTAGAATTACAGGTGTGTGCTAATGTGGCCACCTCCATATGTCTTATTATCTGATTATATTTGTTTTCTTTACATAGGTAATGACCTTTTAAACTACAATATTATCGATGAAACTATTTTAGCTGAATTCCAAATCATAAACTAAAAGAAGATGTACAAATCCTTCAGTATGTCAAAACTCTTACATATCAAATAACAACTGAAAATTTGATACTAAAATTATAAAGACAGGGAAACAAATTCATGATCACCACTAAACATAATAAAAATTATAATAAAAACGATACAAAAACATCTTGAAAATCTAAACTTTGAAGAACTAAAAATAAAAAGCAGTAGGAAAATGCAAATAATAGTAAACTAAATGTTTAACACAAAAGAGAATGCCAGAAAGAGCTTCATTTTGAGAAATTATTTAACTGTAATAGATACAATGAACTTTCATAATTTTTATTGAAATAAAGTTTGTATTCCTACAGTGCAAATTTATAATAAACCCAATTGAAGAATATTCTAAAGCAAAATAATAAATAAATATCAGGAATTAAATTTTATTCAGGAGTAGTCCCTACACAAGCATAGTTAAGATACCCTGAAGTCTTATTTTATTCATTGCTACTATCATTTGTTTTCTAGTTCTCTCAGTGATTTTCTTTTATCTTCATAGTCTTAAAATTAGGTAGAGGTTATTTTTTTAACATTTTCTTTATTTCTATTATAAATATGCTGCAAGTTGGGAGTGGTGGCGCATGCTTGTAATCCTAGCATTCGGGAGGCTGAGACCGGAGGATCCAGGTTCGCGGCCAGCCTCAGCTACCTAGTGAGGCCCTCCGCAACTTAGTGAGACTCGGTTTCAAAATAAAGAATAAAAAATAGGGCTGGGGGTATAGCTCGGAGGTAGAATGCCCCTGAGTTCAATCCCCAGTACTGCAAATATATATATATATATATATATATATATATATATATATATATATATATGCTGCAAATTTCTCTTTAGTTTTGAATTTATTGACAGTATACCAGTTTTTATATTATATTTTATTTTCATTTCATTTCAAATACTCATTCATTTCCTTCATGAGCTTTGAAACTTGATTCTTGGAGGAATGTGTTATTTTCCATATTTCTATTTCTCTTTCTGATTCCACTTGTTTTTGTTGCATATGTTTTCAATTTTTGCAATATGTGCATATGTTTAAGAATGTTATATCATTTTGCTGAACTGATCCCTTTTCTTTATGAATTGACCCTCTTTTCCCCATTAGTAGTTTTCAGTCTGAGGTCTACTATGTCTGATCTTAACATAACCAATTTAGCATTCTTCTTACTAGTGTTGGCATGATATATCTTTTTTTCCATTATTTTCTCTTATTTGTGCTTTATATGAGCACTACAGAGCTAGATCTTGCTGTTTTATATAATTTGAAATTTCTACCTCTCAATTAGCATGCTTAGAACATTTCATCTAATATGATTATATCATTGATGTTAAATATGCTTTCTTTCCAACTTATTCCTGTTTGTTTCATGTGTTTTTATTCTCTTTTTCCATGTTTTTGCCTCATTTTCAAGTATTTGAGTATTTTGCATTATTCTATTCAATTTTTAACCTTTTAGGTACAATTCTTTGTGTGTTTTTTTCAGTGATTTCTTTTGTGTGTTTTTTTCAGTGAACATTTAGAAATAATCAATTAATCAAAATCATCTTTGTTATTGAATGCCCGACATTGTGTGTATTGTTTTTAGTTATATTTTTGTAGTGCTTAATTTATTTTAATTTACCCATTCTTCCAGAATGAAGCTATCTAGTTACTCTTGATGAGATACAAATGCATATATTAAGCCCTTCCTTGGGGACTCATAAACTCTAATATTTGTCCTTTAATGCTTTGATATTGAGAATCATACCCACACTGATCTTCACTATCTTTTTACTTTCTTATTTTTCTGCTTTGTGCAGTTGAATAATTCATGTCTTCAGGGAGAAAACCTGAAGCTTGTCAGAATTATATCCCTGTTTCTATTTTCTCACGGGGAGCTTGAATCACACATTGCCCTGGCTTTCTTGGTAGCTTGTCCTGAATTTCTATTTTTATTATTCCAACACCATTGATAACCAAGTCTGTTGCCTTCTCTCACTCTTACTGTCATCCTCCTCCTGGTCCTCCGGCCTCTCACTATAAGCCAGGTATTAGAAAACACTTGGAGAGAAATGATCACTATACAATATTGGTTTACCTCTGTTCCATCCTTCCCTCTAGAGGTCTTTACCTCTCAAGTTTGACTTGCCTTAGCATTACTTCCAGATCTTTGATCAGAATTACTTTTTGTTGTCTTGTTTTCCTTTTTGGTTTGTTTGACTTTGATTTCCACATCAATTGGCTACTTTAGTGTTTATAGCAAAAAATTATATAAATGTATTTTAACTCTTCCAGTGCAATATTTGTCTCTGTATAGATTATTTTAAATGACTAAATGAAAATATATTTGTTTCAATTTATAATTTTCATATTTTAATTTGACTTACATATCTGAAAACACCTATAAAAATTAACCCCATAGTGTTTATGTGTATGTACATGTATATATGTGTGTGTGTATGTGTGTGTTTGAGTGTGTGTGTGTGTGTGTGTGTGTGTGTGTGCATATATATTTTGTTCTAGATTAGATATTGAACCTGGTTCTCTACCTCAGAGCTACTCTCCCAGCCTTTTTATTTTTATTTTTTAAATTTTGTAACAGCATCTCGCTAAGTTGCTGAGGGTCTTACTAAGTTGCTTAGGCTGTTCTTAAACCTGTATTCTGTCTCAACCTCACAAGTACTGGGATTACAGGCATGTGCCGAGACACTCAGTTGAACTTTTTATTTTTTTGGTACTGGGGGTTGAATCTAGGGACATTCTACTTCTGGAGTATACCGTATTCTCAGTGATTTCTGCTGTAGTGAGAAACTAGTGAGTTTTTCAGTTTAAGTTTTACAGTTTTCTCTCAATACTTCATATTCTCTCTCCCCAGACTTTGTCATCTCTTTTTTATCTCCATCCTTTTTCTCCTGGGAGTCCCTGGGCTCCTCATGTCTAAATCTTTTCATCCTGTCTTCACATTATCTTTGCTACTGTATTTTCTGCCATACCATTTTGCCCAACATTCCAATGGAAGGGAAATGTCTACCTCAATGACTTTAAGTTCCAGGGAGCCATTAAACATATCCTGCTACATAAAGTAGTAAATCTCTAAGTGTTGAGTCTTTATATTTTGAAGCCTTTTTGTCTTCATCGATTCTTCCTGATGATTCTGAGCAGTCCTCACCTACTTGTCTGCATCGCAAAGTCCATTTAATGTTACTGCTTCCCAATTCTTGAATCATATTATTCTCCTTGAAGCATTTTATTCTCTTGTATTACTAAATATACATTAGTCATTGACAAATTATTATATGCTTAAATGGTAAATGGATGGATTGATTGATACTTAAATAAGTAAACTAATTACTCACCTATATCTGTGACCCTTTGTCTTCCATTATCTTTAATTGCCCATTACTTTTTATACCATCCATAATTCTATGCTTGGCACTTTTTCACTTTAAATATGTTACTTTAGCCATTTTATTTTAGGGTGTAGCTTGGATACAAACATAGTTTCTCAGACACATGCTTACCTAGGCCATATATTAATGTTTACATGTCTCCCTCTAAATATTTTGTAGCTTTCTTGATTCATTTAGCTCAAAATAATACATTTTTTCTTTTTTTTTTTTTTTTTTTTTTTTTTTTTTTTTTGACGGTACTGGGGATTGAAGCCAGGGGCATTCTACCTCCCCAGTCCTATTTTTATTGATTGATTGATTTAATTTATTTATTTGTGGTACTGGGGATTGAAGTCAGTGGCACTCTACCTCTGAGCTATACCCCCAGCCCTATTTTTATTCTTTATTTTGAAACAGGGTCTCACTAAGTAGCTGAAGCTGACTGTGAGCCCGGATCGTCTGGTCTCAGCCTCCCAAATGCTGGGATTACAAGCATGCACCACCATGCCCGGCCTATTTTTTTATTCTTTATTTTGAAACAGGGTCTCACTAAGTTGCAGAGAGCCTCACTAAGTAGCTGAGGCTGGCCGTGAACCCCAATGCTCTGGTCTTGGCCTCCCAAATGCTGGGATTACAAGCCTACGCTACCGCACCCAGCTAATACACATATTTTCCCATGTCGTATTGTCCCTCTCAGATTATGTATGTTAAGTAACAGAGCCAGAAATGTATTAGAAATTGTGAACAATTTTTATTTTATTTCATACCACCACATGCAATGAGTCACCACATCCTATAAATAATAATTTACTTTTTGTCTGACTAAAACCATAGGAAGTGTTTGTATTAGTATATTTATAATTTTTAAAAATATACACAGAAAGTAATCTTAATATTTATAGTTCAAAATTTATACTTTGATGTATATTTTCTATTTTTAATATATTTTTGCCAGGTATAATATTATAGGCCACGAAATATTTTGTTTGATTTATATTATGCAATGTATAAGCTTAAAAAATTCCACATAATTACTTGTTAAACTACCTCCACTGAACAGTTAGGTTTTCTGGAATTTATTAATTTATTTTACTAATTTAATTAATTTATTATTAAGATTCTTTGTGTAAGATACCTTTCTTCATTTATACTTATTTCTGTATGACTTATTCTCAGAAGTAGAGTAACTGTCAATGAGCATGAGTAATGTGAAGATTTTTCATACATATGACCAATTTTTTTCCCAAAGGAGATATAGCAATTCATACAATTTCCACCAGTGTCTATTTTCCTCTGTCCTGAATAGTACTGACTGTTTTTGTTTTAAGCAAATCAACACATTTCAAAAGTAAAATCTTTACTACCTGGTTATACATATTGTATTACTTCTATTTCTTAAAATTATTTTAAAACAAGCCACTCTTCTTTATTACTATTACAACCGATACAGATTTGACCCTAAAAGTTTGTCTTTTTGGTGTGGCATTTATATTTCCTCATTTATGTTTCTACCTTTAGTCTCTTTTCTCCATTTTTTGTGTCAATATCTTGAAAATGACTTGGAAATTTTTAATTGAATTTTACACCAATCATGTATAGTGTAACCTATAAAAATTCTATATGCACAATAAACACAATATAATTTCAATGATTTTATATAGGATGTAGAAGAATTTGGCACATTCAAAAAATAAAAAATGTTCTGAACTTGGAGGTACTTGAAAATGCTTCCTTAACTTTTAAGTTATATGTTATCTTACCACATTTTTAATAATGTAATTATTTATTTAATACTTGTCTCACCTATATTCTCACATATTGCTTCTTTACTGTAAGTCCAGTGAGAACAGGGATTTTTTTTTAATGGTACTTACTGTTGAACCCAGAGGCATTCTACCTCCAATATATTCTCCCAGCCTTCTCTCTCTTTCTCTCTCTCTCTCTCTATATATATATATATATTTATAAACATATGTGCACAAATATAATAAATGTATATTGATAATATGTAATATTTATTACTATATGATAAATATATAAATGATATCAAATATATAAATATATAAATACATATAATATATATAAATAAATACATATAAATATATACATGTAAACATACATATAAATATATACATATATAAATAAAATAAATGCATAAAGATACATACATATAATACATGTAATGCATATAATAATATAAATAAATGTATACATATAAATAATGTATGTATACATATATAAAATACATATAAGTATATACATAAAATAAATAAATACATATATGCATACATATAAATATATACATACATGTATCTTTATATACATACATATATATATTTTTTTGAAATGAGGTCTTCCTAGGTCATTGAGAGTCTTGCTAATATGCTGAGACTGATCTCAAACCTGTGATTCTCCTGTTTCAGCCTTCCAAGTACTGGGATTATAGGCATGTACCACCACACCCAGCTGGATATTTCTATTTTGTTTACATATTGCTAATACCAGACATACGAAATGATTCAGACATAACATAATCATAAAAGTTAATATTCAGTGAGTTTTTTTATTGGCTCTTGCTTGCAATTTCAGTTACATCATCATAGATTTCTCAAAGATATTAATAATATACTTTTTGAGAGCCTCAAACTAAACTGGGATCCCAGCCCCAGATCAGCTAGTAATTCTGCCCTAATGGTGAGGTTTGGTGGATGTGGCTATATACATTATGCCTTTCATGGAATACTTCTTTTACCTGGGAAATGTCTATAGCCTAGTTGTTCAATCTGTAGCCAGAGACCCTTCACATGAAAACTTTTTTAGAGTGGTAGACACACTCGTGGCTCTGATCTGATCTGTGTCTAGTTTATACCTCACATCTTTTCAGATTCTAGGGAAACTCTGGCCTGAATAGCCTCTACTTCATCAGATGGAAACTGCAAATTCAATATACCATCAATACTAATAATAACTATATAGCTAGTTGTTTTACAATTGGCAATACTTATCAAAATTACTCTCTGCCCCACATCTTTAAATAACTTCATGACACACCTTATGATCTTGCTAGTTAAGCATCATAGTTATGATTTTAGGGGGCCACATAGTCTGGAATATGCACATCATTTTTTTTTTATGTTAGTCCCTTTTAAGAGTGTTCTCATCTCATATTACCAATAATTGGAATCTTCTTCCAACATTGATGTGTCAGTCCATATGAGTTAATCATGGAATTCAATTCATCCCAACTAAGCTTAACCTGATATAATTCTTTACTTGGCAAAAAAGAGAGGGTGACTTTAATATCAACTCAGCCCTTTGTTAATATCCTACTTCCAGGACTATGACTTTAGCTGCTGTAACAGACAAGTTTGAATACTTTTATAAGCAATGCATATTACTTAAGGATACTTTAAATGTTTAGTATAATAATATATGCAACATCAGACTAATAATTATTAATTATAAATTTAGAAGGTATTTTTATTTGCATAGTACTAAAACTTTTGGATTTTTTATTTGAAAATGTTTTTAAAATGGTCCTTAAAAACCATAAGATGATAAAAATAATGTTTTTTTTTTCAAATAATGGGGAATAAGCAAATCCAGAACATGAGGAAATAAAAAATACATGCTGCTGTTTCCCAGCAGAGATATTGATATGCAAGTTAATGCATTACTGGAACAAGACCAGAGCAACAAAATAATCAATGTGAATCTGGTTCCGTATTTTAACTATCTTTTTATTTTCCCAAGAATGCAATATATAACCATTCATCAAAACTATCCTTGGATTCTCAGTGGTTTGGATCCATTTTTCTGGCTTTCCATCTAAAATAGTCTAGTTTTGACTAACAATATATCAGGGTACTTGTGTTCATGGTCTTAACTATTCTCTCTCAATTGTGCAGAACCAGGCATTTTAAAAAGTAAAAATTTTGGCTTTGGGCCAAAGCATTCATTTCTAGACACATGTGGAAGCACTGATTCCCACGAAATCTTTATCACTTTATATCAAAGTGAAAAGTTATAGGATATACCTATATCAAATTTAATTTAAAAATTATCTCCCAATGAAATACTTTAATGATTTCACCTTATACTTAATAGTATCATTACCATCCGGTGTTGTAAGTATATAACCTAATATTTCTAAACACTTGCAGTAAGAAAATGCAATGAATAAATCTCGGAATCTTTGGCTAGTTAAGAAATAATAACTAATATTAATTTAGAGCTTATTATGATCCAGACTATTTTCTAAACACTTCATATAAATTTCCTCAATAAAATCCCAAAACCCTATAAAATGAATGTTGTCATCCTCATTTTATAGAAAAGTGAATTAAATGGATTTTTGAATATTAAATTAAGATATGGAGGCCACTTTAACATATGGTAATACATACCTTCAAATTAAACAGGCACTAAATGAACAGAGAAAACAGTTATATGTATGTTTGGATGTTTGGATGGATGTGTAATATATGAATACTTATATACAAATACATACTAGAACATAAGCACATGTATTCATAAACATAAGAATATCTCTAGTTCATGTAGATTAAAATAGACAAATTGGACTTATTCAACATTAAAACTAATGCTTTTCAAAAGCCTCCATTTAAAAAATTGAAAAGTTAAGCCAGGCTGTAATAATTTAAATTAAGATACACACAATAACTTGTATTCAAATTGCACACACATAAACACACACAGAAATATACATATGACTAATATGCTCAGAAAAATAATCAGTAGTTTACATGTAAGGGCAATGTGAATGCATATGAAAATCACAATAAACTACTACTACACACTCATAAGATTGACTAAAATTGAAAATCTAGAAAATGTCAAGTATTGACAAAGATCTGAAGCAAGTGAAGCCCTCATACATTGCTGGTATAAATATAAAACCATGTGACCAATTTGTAAGGCAGTTTGACAGTTTCTTATAAATGTAAATATATACTTACCATATGCTATGACAGTTCCATTCATAAATATTTATCAAAGACAAATGAAAACATATGTAAGCAAAAGACATGAATAAGACTATTCATTATAGTGTTACTTTTAAAAGTCTTAAACTGGAAACAATCTAAATGTCCATAAACAGAAGAATGAATAAACACTAGGTTTATACATAAAAAATGAAATATTACATGGGAGTTAAATTTTGAAAAACAACTACTGATATCATAGTGATGTAAACTAATCTCTAAAACATTATGCCAATATATAAGTATATAATTCTATGTGTGCAATTTTTTGAAATAGACAACATTAATGTGATAGAAAGGAAATAAATGATTTTTCTAGGGTAAGCAGTGGTGAATTTGCTCCAGGGAGCTTTTGGGAGTGATGAAAATGTTCAGTATCTTCATTGTGGTAGATGTTACAAAGGTTTCTCAAAACTTATTAATCTGTACAATTATAATAAAATTTATTTTATTGTAGGTACTTTTTAAATGATAGAAGTAAATTAGAATTAAAGTAAAATAAAATTTCAATTAAATAGTTCTTCAATAGGCTTAGTAATCAGTTTTTTCAATGTGTAAGTAAATATTCAATGTTTTTAGAAGACTTGTCTTCATAAAATCAATGAGGAAATATAACAACAGTATATGATTAAGAACAAGCAAACATGCCTACTGAATCCTATATATATGAAACTAAGATCTCTTTCATTAGGAAAAAATATAAAAGTAAATTATAAAAACAACAGCAAAGTTATGTCCAAATCTTAACTAGCTTAAAAATTAATATGATTTTGAGAAATTTGTGGTATCGTTGAAGTTATAAATCAAAGTAATATTATATTATAGATAACACCAAACTAATAATACCCTAGTATTATATTATATACCATTTATAAGATTCATTTTCTCATCAATGCAAGTCTTATATTTGAATAGAAAATAAT
>PVLC010038447.1:0-14755 GCA_004027655.1 Graphiurus murinus | reverse complement strand
ACACAGTTTCTCTATCTCTCTGGAAATTTACCTTGTCAATCTTTTTTATAGATTCTTTTAATATATTTATACTAATTATTTTATTTTCATGGTCCTTGCCAATTTTAACACTAGGGTCACCTCTAGATCTCTTTTGACTAATTTTCCATTCCCTACAGATCCGTTTCGTTTCTCCCCATGTCTATTGGTTTACTATCCTGTAAAGGACATTTTAGCTGGTATCACAGACTCTTACTTTCCTCTGAAGAGTGCTGTGGTTTGTTCTAACAGGCATTACGTTGCTGGATCACCGACCTTATAGAGTCTTGCTTTTAGATTTTAGTAGAGGGTTTATTTCAACTCAGCTTTAGTCCTAGGATGAATCCCAATGGTCCTAGAATACGGTCTTCACTTCTATGGCGTGGCCCTTTCAGCGGTTTCAATGGGAAGTCCAAGGTGTTCATCCGAACAGCACCCCCCCCCTTTTTTAGTGGTACTGGGGATTGAACCCAGGAGGATTCTACCTCCGAGCTACACCCCCAGCCCTATTTTTTATTCTTTATTTTGAAACAAGGTCTCACTAAGTTGCAGAGGGCCTTGCTAAGTAGTTGTGGCTGGCCACGAACCCGGATCCTCTGGTCTCAGCCTCCCGAGTTCTGGGATTATAAGCGTGCACCACCACGCCCAGCTTCATACAGCCCCTTTCGCTAGTGGCAGCCACTGAAGTCTCTGCTCTGCTCTGCTCAGGCCAATGGCTATTGTTTTGCCGCTGGCGTCTTGGAGTCTCACTCTGCACAAGCCCAGTACAGGCATCAGCTAAGACTGGACCGATGGTGTGAATCCTGCCCTCCTCCGCTGCGGCGCTCTCCCTGACGGAGCTCTCCTCCACGCCCAGGCTTTTGTACAGCCCTGAACTTTGTCAAGTCTGCACCATCTCCTGGGGCTCCAGCCGCTACACCCCATCATGTTTACAGAAAGCTCTGTGAACATGGCTTTCTGCCGGCTTTGTTGCTGTTGTGGCTCTCCAAGGCCTTCCAACAGTTCTTATTCTCAACATTCTGCCTCGTGTTCGTGAGAGCCACACACCGGCAGGAAGTTCTGCCCAACCATTCACCCCGTCGTTACTGGAAGCCAGAACCTCAGCGCACTAAGGCTTAGCATCTTAACTGTGAATATGCTTTTCAGGGTTTCTTTCTTAACAGGAAGGCCAGAAAAACATGAAAGGATGAGTTGCAGGGGAGAGCAAGCCGAGAGGCGGTAAAGGAAGCGGGGACGCGGGCGACTCCCCAGCGCTGCCGCAGCTCGGCTGACTGGGTGGACTAGAACATTCTCAGTGTTTTAGACAATGAGAAATCAGAGCAAATCATGAAAGAGAATGTTGCCAATGAGAGAAATCGTAGCGAGAGGAAGGCAAAATGGAACAGATAAAATCACCCTCAACCTCTGAGGGACATGCCGATGTTGCCTTACAAATACTTAACTAGAATTTATGTTAAAGTTAACAAAACCATAAAACGGGATGTAGACATTAATGAAAACAGCATTAGACCACCATCAGAAATACTTTGGGCATGACCAGGAAATTAAAGGTGTGCATACTTTTAAAAGAGGAAGAAGAGACGATTCTTGGAAACTGAGCAATTGTGACCAAGATGAACACGATCCAGGCACTAAGCATGGCCACCCGGCCAGCAAGCACCGAGCTCCAGTGACTAAGCACGGCCAACGAGCACCCAGCTCCGGTGACTAAGCACGGCCAGCGAGCACCCAGCTCCAACGACTAAGCACGGCCACCCGGCCAGCGAGCACCGAGCTCCAGTGGCACGAGCAGGCTGGAAAACTCCATCACTGACCCGTTTAGAGTATCTGCCATAATTAAGGTTTCTCTAGATAAAGCTTTAAAATATTTTATAGGAAAAGTTTCCAATGAAGTACGTTGTATCACAGGTAAAGCTGTCGTATCCCTGCTACAGCATATACAATGAGAACAGTCATTTAAAAAGAAACATCACTCACTTAAATTTTCAGAAGTTACCATGAATTCTTCAACTTCATCATCAGAATCATCTATTAAGGGCATGAAGGCGTATCTACGTAAAAAACAAGGAGTGATTTCACTACTGTGTCTAAGCCTGTTCAATTTTCAGTTTGTATCTGAAACAGTCATGGTATATAAAAAAAAATCTGCATTTTAAGTTTCTTATAATTTAAAACAAAAAATTAACCATTTTGCTCTCAAATTAGAATTATTGCGAAATGCTGTTGGTGAAAGCGGAAATGGTAAAACCCTTCTGAAAAGCAAAGCTGCAGTGGGCGCCCGCTGCCCCCTCCCTTCCTCCCTCCCTAACCCTCCACAGCCGGTCCCTTCCTGCCCTCGCTGGGGCTGGCTTACTCCCTCGGGAAAGACAGGCTGTAGTGGCGCTCAGAAAGCTTCAGATCTGGGAGCACTTTGGGTTTCAGATATGTCAATTAGAGATGTTAAACCAGTAAAGTCCATGCAAATATTTTAAAATCTTAGAAAAAGAAATCCCAAATCTGCAACCCCTCTGCCCTGTGCACTTTGGGTAGGGGCCTCTCCAGTTGTAGTACTGAGGAAGCTGCGTGTCTCACCAAGCCCTGGGGTTCACTCTCCCGCCACCCCAGAAGACATACGTCCTCTCCCGGCTCAGTCTTTCACCGCCCTGCTCCTTTCTTAAAAAGAGCACCTGCCCACACTCTCATCTCCCCCGGGCTGGGCCACACATGTTCCGCTTGTCTCCTGACTTGAACATACTGCTGAAAAGCAGAGCACTGACCGCCCCAATCCCCCAACGTGCTTTGGACGCCACAGGAGGAGGCCAACAAATGTCTGCCGACTTCACTTTTCCCCGTTAGGTACCTCTGATTGTTTGCTGATGGTCTCCACAAAAACATGATTACGATAAGGATAATAGAAAAAAGGAAGCTCCAAAATGCTTCATCAACCCAGCGCTCCATCCAGTCCTAAATAGGGACAAACATCAAAAATTAACTTGCTGATAAGCATATGGATTTCCATTCACGCAGCATTCAATGACAAGTACTAATGACAACCCGCGACCAGTCAGTTCCAAATAAACAAGTACCGTGTTTTTTAAGAATGCTGTATGTTCAACATGTTTCTGAAAAGGTACGTAATGTTACAAACATTTCCTTTCGTAGAATTTTTTAGGGCTAACAGAATGATTTAGAAAATAAAACTTTCAAAACATTCTTAGAACTTTGAGGAAAAAATACTAAGGTAAGCCGGGCGTGGTGGCGCGCACTTGTAATCCCAGCATTCGGGAGGCTGAGACTGGAGGATCCGGGTTGGCGGCCAGCCTCAGCTACTTAGTGAGACCCTACGCAACTTAGTGAGAGCCTGTTTCAAAATAAAGAACAAAAAATAGGACTGGGGATATAGCTTGGAGGTAGAATGCCACTGGGTTCCATCCCTAGTACTGCAAAAAAAAGACAGGAAAAGAAAAGAAAAAAATACTAAGGTGAGGGGAGGAAAAAAAAATTCCAAAAGGTTCAATCTCCTCCCTCATTAGACTGTCCCCAAGGCAGCAAGGGCTCAGAACATTGAGGGGTGCTCTGTGCTCCAAATCTTAAGAAACCCCAAAAGCGAGCCTCTGAGAAATGCAACTTCTTCCAGCTAGATAGCCTGTGGGGAACATCTCCTCACCGCCCACACCTGATGTACCATCTTGGAAACATGCCAGGCTCAAGGTTTTCCGTCCCACCTCCAGACCAAACCTGCTGGGGCGTGGCTCAGTGGTTAAGAGCATGGGAAGGGCAAGGCCCGGGCTCCATTCCCAGCAACAAGAGAAAAAAGAAACCAAACCAGCCAATTCCATGGTGTGTAGGAAGAAGGCGCTTTCCTGTTTATTTCTTTACTCTTTACTAGGGACTGAAGCCAGGCCTCACACATGCTACGCAAACGCTCTACCACTGAGCTGGATCTCCTGTCCTCTCCTATTACTTTAAACTAGATAGGACAGAAGGAAATTCTTTTTCAAAATATATAAAAGAAGTTGAGAATAAGGCATGAGAGGAAAAGGAGACTTAGGGGAAACTTCTTCCAGATTCATTTATTTTATTTATTTATTTTGGTGCTGAGGATTGAACCCAGGAGGCATTCTACTTCGGAGCCACACCCCCTGCCATATTTTATTTTTTATTGGGAAACAGGATTTTGCTAAGTTGCTGACAGCCTCACTAAACTGCTGAGGCTGGCTTCAAATCTGCAATTCTCCTGTCTCAGTCTCCCAAGTACTGGGATTAGAGGTGTGTGCCACCAAGCCTGGCTTCCAGGGTCATTTACAAGAGGCAAAAGTTTGATAATTCTATACAAAATCATTTAAAGTGAAGGAAAAAAATCTCTATTTACATTACTTCTATTTATAAACAAACTGAATTTTTGAAAATTATAGAGAGTACAACAGTACAACTAAAAATGGCAACTGCCTGGACAGGGACAGCGTACTTACCGCCTGGCACTTTGCGATTCTGAACGTCTTCGTCGTCCACACCATGAATACTATGGAAGCTGAAACACAGAGTCACCTCTGAAGGAACATCAACACTGAAATGCATTTTCTTATTGTAATAAGAAAAAGGGAGTGGCTTACCCAGCACAGCAAAGATAAGCGTGTTTGTGAAGTGCCTATACAGGGAAAACTTCACCGTGTTCTTTCTTAGTCTTAGTGTCTTCATAGTCTGTGCCAAACTTATAAAAATGTGAAGAGAGTTAAGGAAAAACACTTTAAATAGTAACGAATAGTTAAAAAGACATAAAGAGAGTCTACATTTCCAAAGTTAAAACTGCTAAATGTACCTCCTAAAACTTGAAGCTAGCAAGAACAGAGAAAATGTTACCTTAGCCAATACTGTATAATCACGATACGCACTACCCAGATTTAGCTCTATAATTCACTATTGTCCAAAATAAATGAACAAACCTCAAAGAAAGGTCGGCAGGAAGACCTGCCAGGTTCCTTCAAAGCGCAGCTCAGCTCCTGCCTCACACGCTGAGGCTGGCCCCTCGGCCACGCACCCACCGGGCACCCTCCGGATGCGCCGTTCCACCTGCGCTTTTGTTTCTTTCTTTATTTTGGATCCTTCTAGTCTATTTCTTTTTTTTTTTTTTTTTGCAGTACTGGGGATTGAACTCAGGGGCATTCTACCTCCGAGCTACACCCCCAGCCCTATTTTTTATTCTTTATTTTGAAACCGAGTCTCACTAAGTTGCCGAGTGCCTCACTAGGTAGCTGAGGCTGGCCTCGAACCTGGATCCTCCGGTCTCAGCCTCCCGAATGCTGGGATTACAAGCGTGCACCACCACACCCGGCTCCTTCTAGTCTATTTCTGTCTCATTAATTAATTAAGAACCTGGGGCATCTATCAATTCCACTGTATAAATTTAAAACTCAGCCAGTTCAGCCAGATCGCCACCCTTTTTCCTTTTTTTGGGGGGGGGGTAGTGGAAATTGAACCCAGGGGTGTTCTACTCTGAGCTATATATCTAGCCGTTTTTACTTTTTTTAAATTTTGAAACAGGGTCTCATGAAGTTGTAGAAGCTGGCTTCAAACCTGCAGTCCTCTTGTCTCAGCCCCCAAGTCCTGGGATGACAGGCGTGTGCCCTGCACCTGGCTCAGATCCCTGCTCTTAAATGCAGGTCCCTCCTGTGGAGCAGACCAACAGTTTTGTTTGAAAACCAAACACGAATAACAGAGCCAGGGAAAAGAAGGGAAATGGTAAGTTTTGTATTTACATTTCATAATCAAATACCTAGTTTCCATACCAAAATTCTTTACCAAAACCTGCTTTTTAATTCTTCTAAATGTTAAATGAGTTACAAGAAAGATTAATTTTTTTTTTTTTGCAGTACTGGGGATTGAACCCAGGGGCATTCTACCTCCGAGTTACACCCCCAGCCCTATTTTTATTATTTATTTTGCAACAAGATCTCATCAAATTGTAGAGGGCCTCACTAAGTAGCTGAGGCTGGCTGTGAACCTGTGATCCTCTGGTCTCAGGCTCCCAAGTACTGGGATTACAAGCGTGCGCCACCACGCCCACCTTAGGAAGATCATTTTCTAATGTAACACAACTCAACTGATTTGGACTACGGTCAGAACTTACAAAAATGCAAATGTACCTCATTCCTTAAATATACCCAGATGAAAAGACCTAGTCTGGTTTAATCATTCAGAAATATTTTTTAAAAGGCAAGGAAAAAAACAATACCAGAAGCAAACTGGAAGCTGCCTAGGCCTTCACTTACCCAAGCACCTATTTAGGTAAAGTTCAAAGCATTCCTCCAGTGAGGGAAAGCGAAAGCAGCAGAGAGATGGCGACCAGAGGCAGGAGGGCAGCAGGCAGGCTCCGCCTCGGAGGCAGGAAAAGGATATCCACCAGCACAGGCCGGAGTCAAGGAGGGAGAGGGGGAGGCTGGCCAGGAGGACGAGGTCAGAGTCACTCGCCTGCAGCAAAACAGCAACACACACGTGCGAGGCGAGCAGTGAGAAAGTGTTTACATTTTCAGGCTTTCTTACGATTTTAGAGCTCGGCTCTTCTAGGATTAGCAAATGTGAAGGAAGCAGGACCACCATCCAAAGCACGCAAGTCTACAGGTCTCGGGTCCTGCTGCCAACACTGCTTGGTGTTTTAGAGACAGCAGACTTTTCATTTGGTAATGAAAACTACTGAGCACAAACTCAGGTTCAAGCAGAAATGGATACTAGGTTTTCTTTCTCTTACCAGGAAATACCACGCCAGATGATTTTAACTTTTGGATTTCTTTTCTTTGCATTACTGGGGAATGAACCTGGGGCACTCTACCGCTGAGCGCCATCTCCAGCCCTTTTAATTCTGAGATAGGGTCTCACTAAGTTGCCTAGGCTGGCCTCAAATTTTTGATCCTCCTGTTTCAGACTCCCCAGTAGCTAGGATTACAGATGTGGCACACCTGGCTTAGTTTTTGGATTTCTGTATGACTATACAGCAAAGGAAACCTTTCAGCTGGCTCTCTCCTCAGCATGTACTGGAAAGTACCAGAGCAACGCTGTGAGGAAGGTGCCGAGCCGCCTCACTCACTGCAGATGCCATCAGAGTGTGGGGCTGCTTTCCTCTGGGATTTTCTGCCACATTGCACTATTTTGTTTTTCCTATTGAACTACTTTGTGGATGGTTAAGAACAAGAAATCTTTAAAATACAGATCTGTAAATTGCCAACAGAAAAAAAATAGTACAAATTCTTTTAAAATGCAGTCTACAGCTCCATTAGTTGACTGAAAGGAGAGGGATACCCCATAACTTGTCAAAAGCCCAGTCTCAGTTTTAGAAAGGAGGCAATTCCAACGGACAGATCCAAACACGCCTCAGCAGAAGACAAGGCATTGATGCTCTGGAGAGCGGGATGCGGGGCCAGCAGCTACGCGGGTCCGCGCTGCGACTCTGCGCGTCTCAATTCCCACGTGTCTGTGTGTCTCACTCACTCTGGAGACAGCCGAGCAGCCGAACAGGGACGCTGTCGCCTCCGCACAGCAGGGCTCAGAGCCGGCACCCTGACCTCTGTAACTGAGGGGTACACGTCACCCTTTAGCACCTGGGCCGCTTCCAAGCGACACGAGAAAAAGGTACCTGGCCCCTGGAGTGGAGCAGATGTATTTACTCTAATCCTACTCAACAGGCGTGGGTCTAAACTAGCAGCTCTGAACAGACACAGGGCAAGAGAGTTCAGTCAGAATCAGGTAATTATCGTTTCTCTTTTTCGGCAGTACTTGGGGTTGAACCCCAGGGTCACACGCTAGGTAAGCACTCTTCCACTGAGCTAATTCAGCCCCACACTTCTTAAAAACTTTATTTTAAGGCAGGGTCTTGCTACGTTGCTGAGGCTGGCTTCGAACCTGCCATCCTCTTGCTTCAGACTCTTGAGCAGCTGGGGTTGCAGGTGTGCAGTACCGTGCCCAGAAGGCACTATTTCCTAGGAGGCTGGGGGTGTATCACAGGGTTTGGGTGTCTCAGAGAAGCTCCACAGCTTCCAGGAGATGTTCAAAGGAGATGTTAGGAAGCGCTGCTGTGAAGAGCGGGGATGCAAAGTGAAGGCCCGCAGGGACTCGGAGAAGCGGCGGCACACAGAGGGACGCTCCTGGGAAGAGAGGCAGGCAAGGCCCAGCCTCCGGCGCCTGTGAGACCACAGGTGAGAAGGTGGGGAGAAACAAGGACACAGGGAAAGAAAGTTCAATGTGGGCAGACGCAAGGATCAGACAGTGGAACGAGGCAGACAGGAAAGGATTCCACGAGGACGCGCGTGTGGAAGAAGCAGACGACGCTCTGGGGCGTGCACAGCCCGTGCTCTGGCCGACCAGACCAACTTCTCCAGAATCCTCCATTCCTGGAGGCCTGGCGACGAGCAGCCAGGTGTGCTGGAGAACCCCCTCCCCGTGCTCCTTCCAGTCTGACACTGTGCTCCCGAGGAGGCTCCCCCGCTCCTCTCCCCAGGAGTAGCCCCTCTCCTGGGTCACTCCACAGCTGCAACCTTCTCCCACCTGCGCCTGCGAGGGGCCTGTGACCTGACGCTCCTCTCCAGCTCTGACCTGAAAACCCAGGCAGAGAGCTCTTTTCTGCTGGTGCTGGGGATGAACTCAGGCCTTCCCGCACGCTAGGCAAGTGCTCTGCCCCTGAGCTGAAGCCTGGCCCAGGCTGGGCTCCCAACTGCCTGTCACATTAATGCCTCTGATCAGGGCCCCTCCTCCGAGTTCAGCGCTGCTGTGAGCATCCTGGGGGGCCCAGCCCCCCACCCCCAATCACAAGAGCCCTCTTGGACCCACCCACTTCTAGCGGCTCTGCGTGGGACTTTCCCCATTCCCCGCCTCTACTTGGCCCTCTCCTGCCTTCTGTAGACCCCGCCACGTCCTGCCTTCTGTAGACCCCGCCACGGCCTCCCTCCTGCACGTCCTCCTGCACGTCCCCCTCCCTGTCTCCAGGTGCTGCTGTGGTGACGCTCCCCTGCAGCCCGTCTGCTCTCTCTCCGCTCTGCTCCTGAGTGTGGACATGCAGAGGGGCAGAGGACAGCTTCCTGGGGAACTCTGCCACTGTCCCCCATTTCCCCGCTTCCAGTGGCCTGTTCCCCGCTCTTCCCAGAATGCCCTCTCCCCGAATCTCTTCCTAGTGAGCTCCCATTTACCCTACCAGTCTCCGCTCCAGCGCCCCCACCTCCATGTCTTTCTTCCCCCAAGGTTCTCGTACCACCACCCTAATTGGACAATTCCTACCGCCGTGTTGCTGCTAGCTCCTGTCTGTCCCCAATACTAGGTTGTGAATTCTTTAAATGGAGGCGCAGTCTCTTCCATCCGCCCTCTCAGAGCGAGGCGCACCGTGAGCACTTAAATGTTTGCTGAACTAAGTAGAAAACATAGACAGCGCCATCACTGGGGAGTTACTACTTTTCACCTTCAACTAAACTCCTACATTGAGGTAACAACAATGAATAGCTATATTTCATTTTATCATTATTACAAATGAAAAGGAGTGTGATTTTTAAAGTAACCTGGTACGACAAACTGTCTTGGAAGGACATAATAAAGGATATGAACCACACAAAAACGGAGTCAATAATCGCCAAGATAATGTCACCCAGAACCACAGCTAAATGGCTAGAGCCCTGAAAGAGAAAAACGGGAAAACCCGAGTGTGAAGTTTCATCAGAGTGCAGCGATGACCATGTAGTGACTACCCCCCGATGGAGAAAAACAATTCAGCTGATCTTATGACTTTACGATGCCACATACAAGGTCCTACTTAAAAAAGACTGCTCCAGCAGCAACAGATGCTTGTTGGTCATCAACTTAGATGCTAGTAATGTAAAACCATTCTGCACTGGCAAACAGAAAGCACGCTGCCCCCAGCGTCGTCTAAGCCACCACTGCAGCCCCTTCCCTCGCCATACCAAGCTACAGCCAGGGCCAACAGAGCAGCCTGACCACCCCGGCTGCTGGTGGGGGCCCGCCAAGAAGTGGAAGTAAAGGGAGGGGCTGCGTGGGCGGGGGGACGAGCTGGAGATAGGACTTTACTCTGAGATGTAAGATGCTATGTGAAACTGTAAAGAAATACAATGTATATGCTATATTTACATGTGGTGGTATATCCTTTCTATTTTCTTGCTAGCAAAGATTACTTTCCTATGAATTATATACATGTGCAGAGTACTTTAATTTTAATATAAAGGTAAAAATAAAAATACTCCAAGATTAAAAGAGCAGGTGTATGTGACACAGAATGCAAATGAATCAAAGACAACAGAAAGGAGAGAGGCATCAACATTCACCGAACACACATTCTGCTTTAAAGGTTAGGTCAAAATACATCACGTAGTAGCGGGGCATGGTGGCGCACGCTTGTAATCCCAGCATTTGGGAGGCTGAGACCGGAGGATCCGGGTTCACGGCCAGCCTCAGCTATTTAGTGAGGTACTCTGCAACTTAGAGAGACCCTGTTTCAAAATAAAGAATAAAAAATAGGGCTGGGGATATAGCTCGGAGGTAGAATGCCCCTGAGTTCAATCCCCAGTACCGCAAAAAAAAAAAAAAAAAAAAGTCACGTAAACGCAGGCCGCAATCTCTCTGTGCTCAGTGATCTAATGCAAAAGATGTGGGTTAAATGACAAGACTCTGAAATCATGTAAGACACAGCGTCTTAATCACAGTCCAACCACTTAAGAAAAACCAGAACTAGAAGTCCAGGAGTCTTCGAGACATGACAGTAGCACTTCCCTAGAGAAGAATTAGCAGTCTTTCCCCCGGGACACCAGCTCCCCTCTTGGGGCTCCCGGTGGGGTCTGCTGAAGCCCCCAAACAGCAAGTCCACAAGAGCCGGGGAACCCTAACCACTAACACTTAGGGAAGAGACGAAGCAGAAGTCTACATGCCCAGGGGTGTGTAACTTTCTGTTCAGTTGTCACATTTTTCAATGCAGGATTAAGAAAGATATGTGTACGGACTGCATCAAGAGACAAATGCCCTTTACAAGGATCACGGTGGCCACTCTGCGCTGGAGCTCGTTCTGGGAGGACATCAAGTGGCACTTTCACAATCAATCCTAGCACTTTAAGAAGTGCTCTGTCTAGCCAGGTGTGGTGGTGCACACCTGTAATCCCAGTACTTGGGAGGCTGAGACAGGAGGATCAGGTTTAAGGACAGTCTTAGCAAATGGTGAGACTCTCATCAACCTAGCAAGACCCTGTTTCCAAATAAAAATAAAATAGGACTGGGGGTATAGCTTGGTGGTAGAATGCCTCTGGGTTTAATACCCACTGCCACAAAAAAACAAACAACAAAAAAAGTACTGTCTAACCTTTTCCTTTAGTTAAAAAAAAAAAAAAGGGAAAAAAGCCAGGCGTGGGTGGTGCACTCCTCTAATACTAGTACTTGGGAGGCTGAGACAGGAGGATCAGGTTCATGACCAGTCTCAGCAACTTAGTGAGGTCATCGGCAACTTACTGAGACCCTGTTTCAAAATATAAGAATAAAATAGGGCTGGAGGTGTAGCTTGGAGGTAGCATGCCCCTGGGTTCCATCCCCAGTACCACAAAAATAAATAAGTAAATAAATAAATAAAAGGGGGAAACATCTCATAGGAAAAAGCTCAGCTGGGCCTTTTCTCTCTAAGGAATCATCGTGGGCGGTAACACATTTCCAAGCCGCCGAGGGCGGTGCTGGTGGGATTCGTGCGGTTTTTACCCCCATGACTCTCATCACGCCTTCCACAGCCGCGAAGATCAGGTAGAGCAGTCCCAGGCCAATCACGCGGTGCATGACGGTTCCCAAGCGAGGCCTGCGGCGGGAGGGCAAGGAAGAAGGGAGGGCGGTGAGCATGGCGCCCGGCCCCGTCTGGCCAGTCAGCCCGGCCCAGAGGTCCTCGGACGTGGGCAACGGCAGACACAGGCCGGGACGCGGCGCGTCTCGCTGTAGGGCCTGAAGCCGTGGGTGGCCAGGCTGCACGGGGTCTAGCTCACGTCCCAGAGGTGTCATCAACATAACGGGCGCTATTTCCAGGGAGAACACACTAGGTAGGGTCAAAACGACTGAAGCCGACCGGTGAGGGAGTGCGGAAGGACACAGGGACAGTTTAAAAGCACACAGGAGATGAGGAAGGGGCGGCCACACAAAGGGCGCGCTCTGGAGAAAGAGGCCAGAGCGGGCAGGGAGAGCAGGGCCAGGGATTCCGGGAAGCACGTGCCCACAAAATGACGGGCGAGGGAGGACATCTCAAAGCCCACAGATGACCACTGCAAGATGTCTGGGGCCTGAGCTCTTGGGAACTGGAAAGCTTTAGAGAAGCAGGAAGAACAATCGTCTAGAGGCCGCGCTCGCCCGTTTTCATGCCTGTGGGTCACGGCGGGCAGGGAGTGTCAGAGAGGAGACCTGCCCGGGAGGGGGCTCCGGAACAGAGAGGGTCCTCGGGGCACAGCCCAGCTGGGTGGGAAGTGCTGCTAGCCTGGCATCTGACCCACTCCCTCCAACTCAAATGCCATTAAAAAGCTGAACCACACTGCCGGGAAAACTGAAAAGGACTTGAACATTGAGAATCATTTTAGATTTTCCATTATCCTTAAAGTTGGGTCTTTATTCACCTAACCACAAATTTATCAGGATTCAAATTCAGGCTCTTTATTTGAAGATAATCTAAAGTTACCAGCACATGGCAATCTTTTCACTTTTTATTTCTGGTGGTGCTGGGGATGGAACCCCGGGCCGTGCTAGGCAAGTGCTAAGCACTGAGCAGCAGCCCCAGCCCAGGACGGCTTTTAAAGCCATGTTCTGCAGACTTTTCCCTCTGGGCTTTATATTACGATCCAAGTGGCTTCCAGCCCTACACAGGTCATAACAGAGGAGCTGAGTCACTGCAGGGACACTGGGTGTCAGCACTTACTTCACGATGCCGTAGCCCAAGCTCACGATGATCACGAGGAGGCGCGCCAGTGTCCTCTTAATCGCCGAAATCAACTCCGCAAATACCAATAATCCTTGGGCTGGGGGGAGGGAGAAGGCAATTCACTGTGCGCACGGAAGGCCTTCCAACCAAGATTCTAGACACGTCCTGTGTACAGCTACAGTTCAAGCCCACACCCACTCACTGTCTCCGGGGTGGGGATTCCCTCCTGAAGCATTCGCCCCAAATCCGACCAGCTCTGTGGGGCACAGCTTTCCTATATCCGAGCTTCCCTCTGCTCCTGCTCTGCCACTAGAAGCCACACAGAACTGCATCCTCCTGGACGCCTGGACAGCCTCTGGAGCGCTCTTTTCTCCAAGTCGTCCTCATTTACTCATTTACAATGTGCTCGCTGGTGGGGGAGCGCTTGGCTAGCATGGGCGAGGCCCTGGGCTCAACTACCAGCATCGTCCAAAAACAGTGCGCTCTCTGCTCCTACCGTGTGGCTACGATGGTAAAAGGGATACCCTGGCTCCTGCATGTGTGGAGCGTGTGTGGAGCGTGTGTGGAGCGTGTGTTCTGGCCAGCTCTAGAGTAAACGGGCAGAAGTCCATCTACTACTGAATGCTGGACCTGACACAGAAACCCCAGGACTAGGGAAAAAACCAGCCCAGGCCAGGTGTGGTGCGCACGCCTGTGCACACTCCCGGCTCTTTTGAGCTCCCTCCCTTCCCAAAGTCTTTACTTCTTGGGCCTCTGAGACCCACCTCATGGAAGGCTGGGCCACACACCCAGGGATGCCTAACTACATGGAACTCCTGCGAGGGAAGAGACGGGAAGGAGAAGGCCCCCCACCACCCACCTTGGCGCCGCTGATTTGATTCCCTGCGTCAAATGTCCTTTCTTTTCTTTTTTAGGGAAAAGAAGATTGGAGGGAAAAAGGAAATGTGTTAAAAGGACTGGCCTCTCCTGAAGTCCTCCCTGTCCAGAACTTGGGGTTGTTTTAATCTCAGCAGAACCTCAGGGAACGGGACCCTTCCTCTTCCCAGGAGGAGCCGGGAAAGTCACAAGAAGGAAAACAGAGAAGCAGGAGCGCGCACGCCAGCCCAGGCCAGCCTCCTGCTCTGTCCACGCTCTTCCCGGCCTCCGGCCTCGTTATCTGTGACGCAGCTGCTTCCAAACCACTGTGCAACGGGGGCACCTGTGCGCTCGCCCGGAGCCCGGGGGACCCCCACGTCCCGCTAGGTTCATGACGACGGGCAAAACTTACTCGACAGTCCAGTGCTGTTGATGTTTTGGTATTCAGTATAAAACACTGCTTTTTCAAGCATCCCTAGGAAGATAACTGCTGCAATCCAGAACTGGATTCTTAATATGTCTTTCCAGTAACAGGCAGACCACATCAGCCAGAGGACGCCATAAAATATATACACGATGCACATCACCATGTAGAACTGCGGGACGAAAAGCAACGCGGACGTTAAGCCTCATGATCACCTGGAGGTCGGCATCTCTACCGCAAGTATCCAGCCCTTTAGCTTCCAATCACTTTGGAACAAGAAATAGAGGCCATGTGAAAGCATTCGCTACCGAGAGGCCGTTACCACCGAGCTGTCGGGATTTTTAAATGTCCCAATTAGGACAGAAAATTCTTTTCAAAAGGGGGAAAAAAGTCAGGCATGGTGGTGCATGCCTGTAATCCTAGTACTTGGGAGGCTCAGACAGGAGGATTGCAGCCTCAGCAACTTAGTGAGAGACCCTATTTCAAAATAAAAACACAGCACTCGAGGTGTAGCTCAAAGGTAGATTACCTTTGGGTTCCCAGTATCTCTCTCTCTCTCT